>OV702291.1:75044356-75226868 GCA_916181665.1 Avena sativa | reverse complement strand
GCGATGCCAACGAGCAAAAACATTACATACACACGAAATGCTTACGGTACACACCACACAGTACCACATCTGGCAAATACTCTTATCTGGATCAGGCTGTGGCGATGGGCGCGGCGCCCGACTTCATGGCCTCGAAGCGTGGCTCCTTGGCCTCGAACTTGTGGCGCATGTACAGGTTCATGTAGTCCTCGAACACGAACCTCGGGTACACGACCGCGCCGCCCTCCCCGCTCTCCTTCTCCTCCGCGGCGCCATCGGCGACGAGCGCCGGCGCCGGGAAGATGACGGCGTCCGCTCCCGGGTTGTAGAAGGACGCGACGGACATGCGGTTCCCGTCGGTGCGCGTCATGACACGGTGCAGCACGCTCTTGTACCGCCCGTTGGTGATCACCTCCAGCTGGTCGCCGATGTTGACGACGACGGCGTGGCGCATGGGCGGCACGTCCACCCAGGCTCCGTCCTTGAGGAGCTGCAGCCCGCTCACCTGGTCGTCCTGGAACAGAAGGATCACGCCGCCGGCGTCGGTGTGCGCTCGGAGGCCGTCGACGAGGTCCGGGCGCGGGCACGGCGGATAGCTGCTCACCTTGGTGCCGAACGTCGGCGAACCCTTGGAGCCCGCGAAGACTTGTTTGAGGTAGCCCTTCTCGAGGCCCAGGTTCTCGCACAGGAGGTCCAGGACGCGCTCCCCCAGCTTCTCGATCTCCGACGCGAAATCCTTCATCACTTGCCTGCAGCATCGATGACACGAGGAAAGAAGGCAGCTTTGTTAGGGATATTTGCTCGTTAAGACAAGTGTCACTGGCTAAAAAGGTGATTCCAGTCGTGTTGGTTACTGCTGCTTAATTAGGATTCTGGAGTGCGCACTTCTTTTCTCTTGGTAATTAGGCAGTTTAAACTTTTGTGATTGAAATTGCTGACTGTGTCAGGTGTGAGTGTGGCTTCGTTCAGGGGTGTACAAAATGCTAGGCAGGCCTAACAAATAGACCGCCTCGTCAGCCTGGCTATTTTGGATTAGTAGGGAAAGCAAGAAAGACAGTGCCCAAAGCTTCAAATTGGAGTTGAATTATAGAGCAGAATCTCCCGTTTGAAAAACTCCGGTGCCTTTTCTGCTAATTAATTCCCGTCAAAGCTGATGTTGGGCCTCTGCTTTTTCTTCAGAAATTGCAGTTAATTAACTAACTAATCACGCGTACGTGCGGTGGTGTGTATGTACCTGTAGTGGTCGTCAAGGTCGGGCAGGTCGGCGAGGTTGGAGGCGGGGAGGTGGCGGACGAAGAAGGTGCTCTCCCAGTCCACGTCCTTCACGTCGGCGCCCGTCTCGCCGGCCTCCAGCGTCCTCGCCGCGAACTCCCTGAACCTCTCCTCCCTGCGGTCCTTGTAGTGCGCCTTGCTCACTCGCTCCACCTCGTCCATCAGCTCGTGCGAGATGCCATGGTTCACAAGCTGCACACACACACACATACAAATATTACCCAAATGAATCGATCTGTGCCCCGACCGGTTAATCATGTCAAGAATTTTATGCCGGCTGTACTTCTCCATAATAATTAAAAAAAACATATGCCAAAGAATCGTCAAGTACTGATGTTCATCAAATCATTCTGCTACAAGAATTGTCAAGCGCTGACGCTTTACCTCGAAGAATCCCCAGTTCTCGCAGGCATCGCGGATGACCTCCATGGCCACGCCCCTCTCCTCCGTCTCCAGCTTCTCCATGCTGATCACCGGGAAGCTCAACGACGCAGCAGCTGCGGTCACCATCTCGCTCTGACCTCTCTCCTCCCTCTCGCTATCTGTATCTTGTTGGTGCTGCTGCTGGTTAGCTTAAGGCGCCGAGTGTGAGTGAGTGCGCTCTGAAGCCGGCGTCGAGCCCCCAATTTATAGGCACGAGAAGGCCAGTGCTTAACTGGAACATGAGTCACCATATACTGACTTAGCCGCTACGTACGAGATTACGTCGACACAGATTAATTTGCTCAGATGGAATATGGAAAAGCAGTCTGGACCTAAAGCGTGCACACACCATAACATTCCCTAGATAGCCGCAACTTCGTGTAGGTTACCGGCCGGACATACTTAACTACTCTCTCCGTCTCAAAATAAGTTACATGAGTTTGTCTAAATTTATACATATCTTTATAGTAAAACATGTTTAGGTACATACAAATCTAGACAAATTCACGTCACTTATTTTAGGACGGAGGGAGTATGTTCTATGCTCTACTTGAAGTTGTCTCCGAGAATATTGCTTCTTTGCTAATAGCTGCTGATATATTCCCTGATTGAGATTTGAGACCGATGAGCAGAGTATAATAGTACTAGCTACATCATGATGGATAGACTGATAGTCTATGTCAGCCTATATTCTATATACCTAACCTAGCTACAGTGTTGAACTGATTGATAATGACTAGACTAGGCGTATTACACCTGACGCTGCCGCATACAGTGGGGTTTTTTGGCTGTCATCAATCGTAAACAACGTCGCTCGGTCGATCGATCATAGGGAACATGGCACGCGATCAGTCTAGTCATCCAAAGCTCGACCACTAGTGGTAATTTCCGACGTTTACGTGACCGCTGACCGTCCTACTTATTAGCAGCTGCCGGGTGTGTCTAATTGTCTTATAGTACCAAGAATTAGCTTAGTTCTCAGTTGCAAATCAAATTATAATTTTATTTTTGAGAAGTAACTCAAATTGTAGTTAATATCTTAGTTACAACCTCACTTGCAAGTAAAACATTTCAGTTGCCACTCCACTTGCAAACAGAAAGTTCCACTTGCAATACCACTACCAACTCACAACACACACAAATCACGACGAAAATCTTGGGGATTAGGACGTGGCTGATCAAGCTCTGACTGAGAATTAGCAAAACCCTTAGATCAATACTACTGTAGTAGCATGTACAGTGTACAGTGCACTTATTGTCCTGACTCCTGTGTAGCCCGATCTTAAAGCTGGAACAAGAGCACCAAGTCCTGTGTATTCATCCGCACGGTGCTTGGCAGCTGGACCACCAGGCCCCGGCCCGGATCATATATATCGATCTCGATGGAAAGATCGAGCGTATCATCGTGTCGCCTCACCGTCAGAGTGGGGGCCGGCCGGCCGGGTTAAAGTCCCGGTCTCCAGTCACTAGGACCCTACCCTAGTACATTGTCAACCTGAAAACCCATCTCTTCTTGACAGCATGCACTTGTAATTCTACATCCGGACTACTGCTGGCCCGTATACACGCATGCGGTTCGTAGTGGGTGACATGCATGCAGGACTGGTACCGATCGATTCCATTGCGTGAGCCGTGAGTGGAACTGCTTTTCGATCCCTTTGTCGACCCAGTTTTGGACTCGCCGGAACAGGTGAGCGTTGAACTAGCTTTGTACTGTCCAGAACTACTAAGTGGAAAGCTAGCTAGCAACGCATCATCGGAAAAATGACAGTGCTTTAGTACTGAATCCTAATATTCGCTCAATAAATCTTTGCAAAACATCAACATAAGTAACTTTATTTTTTAGCACAATCTCGAGCGCCCACACCAACCTTCGGAACTCGTTTACTAACTTATGGTTAGAGCTCGTGTCGTTGCCTTGATAAAAATTTCCTTACGTTCATGAAGATAGCTGGTGTTCGCCCGAGTAGACACTGGACACTACCAAGCTTTGCTAGTGTCTTGGGTCTACTCTTGTCCTTTCTTCCCCGAGACCCGAGTGATCGACAACAATATAAAACATAGGATCAAAAGTTGATTGACACACATCATAAACATCCCTAATATCGTGCAGATGTCCTTCCAGGCAGCTGTCACACCAAACAAGATAAGATGGAGTACTTGGAGTTGTGGATAAGTTATCCAATTGATCTTGCATAAATATTCGAGATGTCTTTAACGACCGCAACCAAAAGATGGAAAATCCCTTCTTCCTACCGGGAAACTTTTATCATGATTCGAACCATTATCATTGTGAGACAATTAGGTTTTGGGGGGAACAGGCACAACCCTCTAGGGTTGGCCTATCACATATATAGTGTTGTAAAAAGGTACAAATACAAGACAAATACCAATATGATATGGTATACAAGAGAGCTACAATACAAATCTAACACTCTCCCTCAATCTTAGCCACTTCCTAAGGAATCTAGAAGGGTAAGATTGCGCTTACAAGCCTCAAACTGTGGTAGATGCAGCGGCTTTGTGAAGATGTCTGCAAGTTGATCCTTTGAGGAGATGAACTTGATTTGTAGTAGCTTTTATGCAACACGTTATCTTACAAAATGATAGTCAACTTCGATGTGTTTCGTTCGGGCATGGAATACCGGATTTGCTGACAGGTATGTAGCACCAATGTAGTCACACCAAAGAACTGGAGGCTGTGGTTAGGAGATCCCCAATTCCTGAAGCAAAGATTGCACCCAAATAAGCTCTGCAGTGGCATTGGCCACAACCTTGTATTCTACTTCAGCCTATTTTCGAGCACTCCATGCGATCAAGTTGGAGCCAAAGAATACAACATAGCCCCCTATGGATCGCCTGTCATCTAGACTGCTTGCCCAATCCACATCAAAAAACGCCGAGAGGACCCTAGAGGGTTTCGGCCTAAGGTTTAGGCCATGAGACACCGTGAGTCATACGTAGCGTAGTATGCGCTTAACAGCAGACCAATGCGTGTCTCGAGGCGCATGAAGATACTGACAAACTCTGTTGACAGCAAAGAAGATATCTAGTCGAGTGATCGTCAAGTACTGGAGGCTACCAACAGTTGTACTATGTAGCATCATCAGGGGACAAAAGCTCACCATCAACAACAGTGATCTTGTTAGTGGTAGACATAGGAGTCATAGTCTTCTTGCACTTAATCATCCCAGCACGGCGCAACACATCCAAAGGGTACTTCTTTTGTGTTATAATCAGGCCATGGTCGTGATGGGTAACCTCCAAACCCAAGAAAAAAATGGAGTTTACCAAGATCTTTGACAGCAAAATCAATACCTAGAGTAGCAAGAAGAGCATCCGTAGCTAAAGGAGAGGAACCTACCAGGATAATATCATCGACATATAGACCAAGAAGTACATATTGAGCTCTAGCTTCTATAGAAGGAATAAGGAGGAATCAGCTGTGGAAGGCACAAAACCATGAGCATGTAGGGCTATTGTAAGACGAGCATGCCAGTCACAAGGAGATTGTTTTAGACCATAGAGCGCTTTAGTGAGACGACACAAATAATATGGACAATCAGAATCAGTAAAGCCAGGAGGTTGCCGCATGTAGACCTCTTCCTCCAACGGGCCATGAAGAAAGGCATTCTACACATCAAGCTGACAGAGAGACCAGCCTAAAGTAACTGCAAGAGATCGAAGAATTCTGATAGTTGTAGGTTTTACCACTTGACTGGAGGTGTCCTCATAATAAATACCATAACGTTGCCAAAAATCTCGAGCAACAAGACGCGCTTTGTAGTGCTCAATAGATCCATCAGAATGCTTCTTCACCTTGAATACCCATTTAGAATCAACGACATTGACCTGAGGTGGTGGAGGAACAAGAGTCCACGTCTCATTACGAAGCAGAGCTTGATATTCCTGTTCCATAGCCTCGCGCCAATAAGGAATACTCATAGCAGCCTGGTACGTATGCGGCTGAGCTGTCGGATCAGCAAGGACGACTACCATACAAGCAACATACAAAAAAATGAACGATCTGTGTGCTCTTTGGGACAAAACACACCATTGTGGCTATGTGTGTGTGGGTGTAGCACCATAGGAGCTAAGTGAGTGGTCGAGGTACAGACGGCAGCAGGGCTGGGCAACAGTGGCCCAGCAAAGATGCTCGGTGACGGCCCAGGGCTGGGCGATGAAAATGGCCACGCGCAGTGCGATGCATACTCACCCTGCCGCTTGGCGAGGGCGCGGGAGATGCTGGCCCAGGCGACGATGATGACGGGCCGCGAGGAGAGGCCGGCCCCGGCGATGCGTCAGGGCCGCACGAGGAGGCCGACTTGGATGGAGGCACGAGCGAGGCCGGGGCATCCGACGGTGCATGGGAAGCAGGTCGCGGCGGGACCCAGGCTGCACACAGATTGAGGCCCTGCAGTGGAGCACACTGATCGATGTGCTCGGATGTCGGTGATGAAACCGGGGCTGTGTCATCTAACAGCTCCAAACGGGCGCCACGTCGAGTGCATGCACCATGGTTAGGCAATAAAGTAGGAGAGTATGCAAAATCATCAAATTGGCCAGCGAAAATAGAGGAGGAATGCAAATGTGGAGACACGGTAGTGGATGTGGGTAAGCTGGAAAAAGGGAACATGTTCTTATCAAACACAACTCCCCAGATATGTAGACACGATTGGTGGGAACATGAAAACATTTGTAACCTTTATGAAGGTAACGATAGCCAAGAATTACAAACTTTTTGGACCTATTCTAGCTTACATTTGTTGTAGGGACATAGGTGCGGCTAATAAGCACACCCAAACACTTAAAAAATATATAGTTAGGTAATTCATGTAGAAGAAGTTCAATGGGAGTCTTCGTGTCTAGAACACGAGTGGGAGTACGGTTGATGAGAAAACATGCAGTGGAGAAAGTATCACTCCAAAATCTAAAAGGACCAGATGCATGTGCTAGTAGAGTAAGACCAGTTTCTACAATATGACGATGCTTACGTTCAACTGAGCCATTCTGCTGATGTGTATGTGGACATGTTAAACGATGCACAATCCCAAGCTGCTGAAAGAAGGTGTTTAGGTTGTGATATTCACCACCTCAATTGGACCGAACATGAATAATTTTGTGCTTAAGAAGGCGTTCAACATGCTTTTGAAATTGTATGAAGACATTAAACACATCAGATTTGCGCTTAATAAGATAAATCCAAGTAAAGCGACTACAAGCATAAATAAAACTAACATTATGACCACTGACCGAAGTCTCAGAAGGAACCCATACATCTGAAAACATAAGTTCTAGAAGATTTTTAACTTCACGACAAGACACCGAAAAAGGAAGTTGATGACTCTTCCCCTGCTGACAAGCATCACACATGCTAGGAAGATCATGACGATGAAGACCATGACGAACGATAGGAGTGGCAGGATTACCAAGGCGAGCATGCCACTGTGACGCTGAAACGCGAACTCCACTGAAAAACCGAGACACACCAGGCAACTCCAAGCAGTAGAGACCATGGCATACGCGCCCGCTAAGAAGAACATCCCTCGTGGCCCGATCCTTAATAAAAAGATCAAATTTGTGAAATTCACAAAGAACATTATTATCATAAGTAAGTTTAGTAACTGATAGAAGGTTTTATGTCAGAGAAGAAACCCTAAGAACATTGAGAAGATGAAGATGTCTAGCGTCATGCCTGGTAAGAAGGGATGCTTGACCAACATTAGAGATGTGCATACTTGCTCCATTGGCAGTGTGAACCTTGTCAAAGCCGTGATACGCCTCACGTGTGCGAAGCTTCCCCAACTCATTCATCAGATGATCTATGGCCCCGGTATCCATTTACCAGTGGGGTCGACAGAGTAGGACTGTGTATGTCCCTGCTGGCCCCGGGTGGTTAGCCGTAGCTTCTTGATGCTTGTTGTTCCTAGTGTTCTTGTTGTCGTTGCAAATGTCGAGGAAGCTACGCTGAAAACAACGATGACACTTGGAGGCAAGGTGGCTGTCACGCCTGCACAACTGGCGAATGCGCGACCGCCCCCCGAGGAGGACGGCTTGTACGCGACAAGGGGCGCAGTCAACTTGCCCGAGCCGGGTGGAGGCGCGGAGTAGGAGGGCCGCGGACCGCCCCTAGAAGCCGCATGCTCCGAAGGATCACCATGACCGGTGTCAGAACAATGGTTCTCCACACGTTGCTCAGTGTTGAGAAGGCGCGAGTAGAGGGCGTGTGCCAGCATCGGCGTCTCGCGCTCGTTGACCACCTTGACCAAGCCATCGTACTCCTTGTCAAGATTGTTGAGGAGGTAGGAGGTGAACTCAGTATCGGAGAGCGGCTGACCGATGGAGGCCAACGTGTCAGCGAGAGCACAGACCTTGTGGTAGTAGGCCGTGGTGGACATGTTGAGCTTCTGGCACTCGCCAGGTTGACGAAGTAGGGCACTGGAGCGTGACTGGTTCTAGGCCGAGAAACTCGACTCCAGGATGGTCCAGGCCTCGTAGGAGGTCTTGGCGAAGACTATCATCCCGGTGACCTTTGGAGAGAGCGACCCCTAGATGGTCAAGAGGTTGGTCTCATCTTGCCCCGTCCAGATATGGTACGCCGGGTTGACAACCGGGACATGCACGCTGCCACTAGCGCGGGGGGTGGGGGAGGGAACGTGGCGTCGATGGAGCCAAGCAGGTAATGACTTCAGCGCAATGGGAGAACCTGCGCACGCTAGAAAATATAATTGTCTGGCGATAACTTAATGGTAATCAGGTTACCAAAGTGGAATGACGACGGCAATGGCGGGTCATGTTCGGCAAAGGGGTGGGCAGGGGCGGAGCTGCCGTAGCTGCGGGTGCGTAGGCCACCGGTGCAACAATCAGAGGATGAACAATAGTGGTGGATGACGAGGCATCGAACGGGGGCACCGCGCAGGAGGCTTGAAGTAGCAGCGCAGACGTGGCCGATGACAGGGAAGCCGACGACGGAGAGGAGAACATCGAGCCCACAATACACGTCCCGAACTGTGGCGTTATCATGTCGGCGCGGTCGATCGGGATGTTGAGGAGGGCAGCGAGCGAGGCCGGTAGAAAGCCAGCCGAGGAGGAGGATCCCGTGCCAGCAGGGGAGCCCATGATAGCGGCGGTGGATCTTTTGTCTAGTCTGATACCATGTGAGACAATTAGGTTTTGGGGGAACCAGCACAACCCTCTAGGGGTGGCATATCACATATATTTACAGTGTTATACAAAGTTACAAATATAAGACCAATACCAATACAGTATGGTATACACGAGAGCTACAATACAAGTCTAACAATCATGAACACCATGTTGTACAAGTCGAGAAATATTAGCAACACTTATAGCCAAAATAAAATGGAGATAATGGATCGTCATGGCTAATATTAGTAAGGGTTCATCTAACTTGGCTAATGTTTTTCTATATTTACGACCGTTCACTAGTAGAAAACGGACCTTTGGTCCAGAGCATTAGTCCCGGTTCTGGTACAAACCAGGAATAATGTCCTGGTCCCAATGGCTAGAAATGGCTGCAGGGCCCAGAAGACATTAGTCCCGGTTCGTAGGGGACCTTTAGTCCTGGTTCGTTTAACAAACCAAGACTAAAAGGTCTGGCGCTAGAAAGGAGTGGATGTGTAGACCTTTACTCCTGGTTTGCATCTCCCTCAAATTTCTTCCCTCAAGCTCGAGTTCTTGCTGATTTTTCTCAAGATTTGTGAAGATTTTTTGGCTCCACATCTATCTAAGGGTCCTAAGAGGTTAGCAACTTCATCCTTTCATATTTTGTTGCTAGTTTTAACTCATTTCATGCTCTAGAAATGGAGGGATTTGTGTGGATTCTATCTCTATATATCTGGTTAATTTGGCACATATAGTCCTTGAAATTCATTTGATTCATTGAAGCACAGAGATACATGAGTTCATCCTATCTATATGTCTTGGTTTTGCACATAGTCTCGAAATTCAGACGATTCACAGATGCATCATGCCACCGTCGAGCAACAAAATATCCTTCTTCTTCTACCTGCCGTCACAAAATCCATTGCAACAAAAATAATAACCAAAACTATGAAGGCATACATATATATTGTGGCGCCCTAGCATTTTAATCATCGACCATTTAAGCAAACCAAAAACATGAACACGCCGGGGAGCTACCAAATTAAATTAGTGAGTGCCTCTATGGCGAGCTCCTCGAAGATGTCTGAGGACGGGATCCTAAGACATCTTCGAGAAGCTCCGCCATAGTGGTATCCCTAGTCTCGCACACGATCTTCCATGCAGTTGATATTTCACAAGGAAGCCCATTTATAGATTAAGCAGCACAACCTAGTGTCGACACTCACGACATAATGTCGACACTCACCTCTGTCATAGTGTCTCCACCCACTGAAATAGTATTGCCACTCACTGGCATAGTGTCTCCACTCACGACATATAGTGTCATCACCCACTTTTGGTCCCGGTTGGTGTCTCCTTTAGTCCCGGTTGGAGACACCATCCGGGACTAAACGGGCTCACGTCGGCCCCAGCCTGCCGCAATCCCTTTAGTCCTGGTTGGTATGTCCAACCGGGACTAAAGATGGAGTAGAAAGTTTTTAAATCAGTGCATAGTTGTTTGATGTATACACTGTGTGCTTTTATTTTTAGACTAGTACTAATCTTAGCATCGTGATTTTGTTTGATGTACTTATATAATGCAGATAAGACGGCAATGGATGTACGCTGACCGAATCTCTGGCGAGTTCATTAAAGGCGTATGTTCTTTTCTCGTTGTGGCAGAGGCAAACAAGCGGAATGGTTTTATGTATTGTCCATGTGGTGAGTGTCGGAATCAGAAGGAATACTCTTCCTCAAGAATCCTTCACGGCTATCTGTTTCGGTTCGGTTTCATGTCTGGCTATAATTGTTGGACCAAGCATGGAGAAAGAGGGGTTATGATGGAAGACAACGAAGATGAAGAGAATGATGACAACTATCCTATGTCTCCTGAATACGGTGGTACTACAATGGAAGACAATGATGAAGAAGAAGCAGAAGAACGTGCATCATATGAGCCATATGATGATCTTGGTTGGGCCATTACTGATGCAAAGGGAGAATGTGATAGCAAAAGGGAGAAGTTGAAATTTGAGCAGATGTTAGAGGATCACAACAAATTGTTGTACCTGAATTGCAAAGGTGACCACAAAAAGCTAGGTAGCACACTGGAATTGCTGCAATGGAAAGCAGAGGTCGGTGTGCCTGACAAGGGATTTGAAAAGTTGTTGAAGATAATGAAGAAGCTGCTTCCAAAGGATTACGAATTGCCTGCTAGTACTTACGAAGCAAAGGAAGTTGTCTGTCCTCTAGGATTAGAGGTACAGAAGATACATGCATGCATTAATGACTGCATCCTCTACCGCGGTGAGCAGTACGAGAATTTGGATGCATACTCGGTATGCACTTCAATGCGGTATAAGATCCAACGAGATGACCCTGGTGATGTTGAGGGGGAGCACCCCAGGAAGAGGGTTCCCACCAAGGTGATGTGGTATGCTCCTATAATACCACGGTTGAAACGTTTCTTCAGAAATGAAGAGCATGACAAGTTGTTGCGATGGCACAAAGAAGACCGTAAGAAAGACGAGATGTTGAGACACCCCATTGATGGGTCGCAGTGGAGAAAACTTGAGAGAAACTACCCGGACTTTGCAGGTGATGCGAGGAACTTATGGTTTGGTCTAAGTACAGATGGCATGAATCCTTTTGGGGAGTAGAGCTGCAGTCATAACACATGGCCTATGACTCTGTGTATCTATAACCTTCCTCTTTGGTTGTGCATGAAGTGGAAGTTTATTATGATGCCAGTGCTCATCCAAGGCCCGAAGCAACCTAGCAACGACATTGATATGTACCTAAGGCCATTAGTTGAAAAACTTTTACAGCTGTGCACGTACAAGGTGTACGTGTGTGGGATGAGCACAAACATGAGGAATTCAACCTACGAGCATTGTTGTTCGTAACCATCAATGATTGGCCTGCTCTTAGTAACATTTCAGGACAGACAAACAAGGGATACAATGCATGCACACACTGTTTAGATTGTTGGGCCACGCAGAGATAAACAAAACTTTTTTCCTATGTGGTGATCCCAAGATCCAGCTCAGGTAAAAGGCCACGAGGATTACCACTAGACTCGCAGTTGCGGAATCGATGAAGCACGTCGCTTGATGCAGTGCAGTCCTCACGATCTATTCCTGTTCCACGCCTCACGATCTGTTCCGGTTCCACGATCGTCAAAGTGCTGAACGTACAACACCTCTGTCAGTATCCACACATACGAGGAGGAGAACCGGCGGTGGACTGCTAGGTCCGGCACGTCGGCGACAGGACGGAATGGACTGGAGCTAAGGTTTCCAACACATGGAGTGACCTAACCGTGTGCTCTAAGAACCTGCGCCCCAGCTTATATAGGGAGTGAAAGTGGGCTCCACTCACTTGTGGCCCATTCACTAAAAGGCCTATATTAGCCACTTCAAGTCCCACTTGCTGACTAAGTCCATGTCTCTATTTGGGTCCAACCCAAATAGATTTCCTGTTTGGGTCTAACCCAAACTTGCTCCCGCTCTTAAGTGTGTGACCCGACAGGCTCATGGTGACCCGGACACGATCCGAGTCTCACTCGTGACCGATCAGTTGGTAGCAGCTCCTAGCAGAACGTGCCAACTCCCAAGTACCAAAGAGTCATGATGACATACCTTCCAATACGACTTTCGTTTGAGTCCCTTTTTCCTCACGATATACCTTGTCGAACTATAGGCGATTAATCGTCATCCCTTAAATAGTTCGACTCTCTTTCTCGATCTGAGATAAGTGATTCATCCGACTAACTCTTAGTCGATTGCCTTGGTTAACACTTAACTGAGTCACGCATGGCCATGCTTTCCGAATCATATCTTCCGAGAGGGCCCAGAGAATATCTCTCCAGACGGAGGGGCAAAATCCCATCTCGGTTATTCACATCACGCAGCTTGATTCTCAGTCGACCCGAACTCCGCTTTTATAACTGCCCAGTGATGGAACATCGTTTGATAGAACCTAAGTCGGTGATCCTCAACTCGGATTGTGCAATAACCTCAGGTCTAAGGATTACATTGATTGAGATAAACAAATGACGACTTACTCACTGTATCTCAATATGGGTCAGTCTGACTCACTAAACTCTTTAGCCGAATCCGTGTAAGTCGGAATAGCATCTCCATGCCCATGACAAGTGGAACCCAGTCATCTGCCGACTTTCACATTGATCTAAGTTGTGTGTCCAGCACAACCTCAATGACCAAGGACAATTAGCATGAACAACATGAATATATAGTTCCACAGTCGAATCACATATTCGATGATACATATCAGTAGTTCATACATGGACTATAACTTTATGAATACATTGAGAAATATCATCAACCATGATTGCCTCTAGGTCATTTTCCCAACAATCTCCCACTTGCACTAGAGTCAATCATCCGACATCACATGTCTAGGCATCTAATGCCCATAGCTCTCAAGTGCGCCTCATGCTTCGACTGTGGAAGTGGCTTTGTCAACGGATCTGCAATGTTTGCATCCGTGTGTACCTTGCATAACTTGATATCACCTTGTTCCACGAACTGGCGAATAAGGTGGTACCGCATGAGTATATGTTTGTTCTTCTGGTGTTGTCTAGGTTCCTTGGCTTGTGCAATAGCACCATTGTTGTCACAATACACGTCTAACGGATTGGACGAGCCCTAAACTACACCAAGATCCATGAGGAAATTCCTCATCCAAACGGCTTCCTTTGCCGCCTCCGAGGCAGCAATATACTCAGCATCTGTCGTAGACGCACACACCGTCTCTTGCTTGGAACTCTTTCAGCTCACAGTCCCTCCGTTTATCACAAACACATATCCGGATTGCAAACGAGAATCATCCGAGTCAGTGAGATAACTCGCATTCATGTAACCCCTTACACTGAGTTCATCCTCACCTCCATAAACCAGGAATATATCCTTAGTCCTTCTCAAGTAGTTGAGGATATTTTTAGCCGTTGCCCAGTGGATCTCTCCAGGGTCAGCCTGGTATCTGCTCAGAACAATTAGTGCATAGGAAACATCCAGCCTAGTACAAATCATAGCGTACATGATGGATCCGACTGCAGAAGCATACGGAATCACACTCATCCGACTTCGCTCATCAGTTGTCGAAGGACACCGAGTCTTGCTAAGTTTTACGCCATGGGACATCGGTAAGAACCCCTTCTTAGACGATTCCATGTTGAACTTCTTCAACACTTTGTCCAAATATGTACTCTGACTCAATCCAATGAGCCTCCTTGATATATCTCTATAGATCCGGATTCCTAGTATGTAAGTCGCCTCACCCAAGTCTTTCATCGAAAAACTCGTTTCCAATGATTGCTTGGTCTCTTGCAACATCTGGACATCATTTCCAATCAGTAATATGTCATCAACATATAAGATCAGAAAGTTTACTTTGCTCCCACTAAACTTCTTGTATAAACAAGAATCATGATCACTCTTGATGAAGCTAAACGATTTGACTACCTCATCAAAGCGAATGTTCCAACTCCGAGATGCTTGCTTCAACCCATAAATGGATTTCCGAAGTTTGCATACCTTGTCAGCATTGGCCGGATCCACAAAACCCTCGGGTTGTATCATATGCACGTCCTCGGTTAAATTTCCATTAAGGAAAGCCGCCTTGACATCCATCTGCCATATCTCATAGTCGAAATAGGCTGCTATAGCTAACATATCCGAACTGATTTAATTATCGCCACGGGAGAGAAAGTCTCATCATAGTCAACTCCTTGAACTTGTCGAAACCCCTTCGCGACAAGCTGTGCCTTATAGATAGAAACATTTCCATCCATATCAGTTTTCTTCTTAAAGACCCATTTGCACTCGACGGGTCTTGCACCGTCTGGCAGATCAACCAAGTTCCAAACTTGATTTTCATCCATGGACTTTAACTCGGATCTCATGGCTCCAAGCCATGACTCAGAATCAGAACCCACCATCACTTCCGAATAAGTTGCCGGCTCATCACTGTCTAACAGTAACACATCACGAACACTTCGCAATCTGGCCGATCTTCGCAGTGTCGGTGCTGTTTCCGACTCAGGTACCACGACCGGTTCAACCTCCAAGGATTTTGCCGACTCGCTACAGGCCGGTATCTCTCGAATTTCCTCGAGTTGCACCGTGCTCCCACTGACTCCCCGACTGAGAAACTCTTTCTCAAGGAAGACACCGTTCCGAGCGACAAACACTTTGCCCTCTTCTCGGTTGTAGAAGTAGTAACCCAAGGTTTCCCTCGGATATCCTACGAAAATGCACTTATCCGACTTAGCTGTAAGCTTGTCCGACTGAAGTCGCTTGACAAAAGCTTCACAACCCCAAATCTTAAGAAAAGATAAACTCGGCTTCTTGCCAGTCCACATCTCATGCGGTGTCTTCTCTATCGACTTTGATGGTATCTGTTTAGTGTGAATGCTGCAGTTTCTAGACAATAACCCCAAAATGATAAAGGCAGATCTGTCCGACTCATCATTGATCGTACCATATCCAACAAGGTCCGATTCCTCCTTTCTGATACACCGTTTCTCTGCGGCGTTCCTGGAGGAGTGAGTTGGGGAACTATTCCACAACTCTTCAGATGGTCATCAAACTCATGGCTCATGTACTCGCCTCCTCGGTCCGACCGAAGAAACTTTATTTTCTTGCCAAGTTGATTTTGTACCTCATTCTGGAATTCCTTGAACTTTTGAAAGGCATCCAATTTATGTTTCATCAAGTAGATATATCCATACCTACTCAAATCATCAGTGAATGTAATGAAGTACTCATAACCACCTCTGGCTGTCATGCTCATCGGGCCACATACATCACTATGTACTAGTCCCAATAAGTCGGACGCCCTTTCACAACTCTTTTCAAAAGGTGTCTTGGTCATCTTGCCGAGAAGGCAGGATTCGCATGTCTCGAACAACTCTAAGTCGAACAAAGTTAGGAGTCCATCATCATGGAGCCTCTTCATGCGTTTCCAACTTATATGACCAAGCCGACAATGCCAAAAGTAAGTCATATTCAGATCATTTGGTTTTAACCTTTTCACATTTATGTTAAAGACAGATTCACCCTCAAGATTCAAGATAAATAACCCGTCCTGGACGGGTGCAAAGTTGTGAAACATACCATTCAAATATAAAGAACAACCATTATTCTTAATATTCGACTCATAGCCTTGTCTCATCAAACATGAGGCAGAAATAATGTTTCGACTAAGCACTGGAACGTAATAACAATTATTCAGCTCCATTAAGAATCCGGAAGGTAAATGAAGTTGCATCGTGCCGACTTCCAACGCAGCACCTCTTGCTTTGTTGCCGACCCGAATGTCAACCTCGCCTCTTGCCACGCTCCTAGTTCTTACCAATCCCTGCAACGAGTTGCATATGTGAATGACTGATCTGGTATCATATACCCAAGAACTACCAGGTGCATCAGCAAGATAAATGTATATAACATTGTGATACATTGCAAATGTATCTATAATTTTTGATGTTCCATTCTTGGTTTTATCTACTTTCTTGTGTTTTGTTCCAACTTTGGAGTACTTTTCATATGATTTCTTGGACTAACCTATTAACAAGATGCCATAGTGCCAGTTGCCTGTTTTCTGCTGTTTTTGGTTCCAGGAAGTTAGAAAATGAATATTCTCGGAATTGGACGGGACAAAAGCCAAAGTTACTATTTTCCCGGAAGACTCATGGAGCCAGAAGGAGAGTCGAAGAGGGGCCACAGGGTGGCCACACCACCCCATGGCACGGGTCCCCCTGACCGCGCCACCAGATGGTGTGGGCCCCCTGGCCGGCCACCGACCTTGCCTCCTTCGCCTATAAGAGCCTCCCGATGCATAAACCCTAAGTCATCAATCAGAAATCCACGAAAAGTTCCGCAGCGCCGCCGCCACCAAAGGGGAGATTCGGGAGACAGAAAGTCTCTGTTCTGGCACCCTGCCGGGACGGGGAAGTGCCCCCGGAGCCATCTCCATCGATCTTCACCACCATCTCCATCACCATTGCTGATTACCATGATGAGGAGGGAGTAGTTCTCTCTCGAGGCTAAGGGTTCTACCGGTAGCTATGTGTTCATCTCTCTCTCTATGCATGATCATATTGAGATCATGAGCTTCTAATCTATAGATCTACCTTGCTACTCAAGTGCTTTAATAGATCTCTGCTCTCCCCATGTATGTGAAAGTGACAGCGTGCACACCATGGTGGCACTTAGGCTAGAGATTACAAATACTTATTATGAGTTATATTTGGAGTTGGATGTCTCTATGAAATTGTGGTGTTTGTTGGAACCATCTAGTGCTCAAGGTGACAGTGTGGGGTTTTCTAGATGGGAAAGGCTTACTTTGAGGAGTTCTGTTATAGCCCTACCATCGATTAGAGTGTCCAACCAGAGAGTAGTTAAGATGATATATTTATATGAGAATGTTCACTAGTGAAAGTATGATCCCTAGGCCTTGTTTCTAAGCATTGAAACACCGTTTGCGATTAGATCTGTTACATGTTTGCTTGCTTCCATCTTTATTTCAGTTTGCCTTTAATCTCTTCCATGCCATCAAGTTATTTTCTATCACCGTTACCACTTATAATTATCCATACCACTTGTATTTCACTATCTCTTCGCTGAACTCGTGCACCTATACACCTGACAAGTGTATTGGGTGTGTTGGGGACACAAGAGACTTCTTGTATCTTGATTGCAGGGTTGCTTTAGAGGGATACCTTTGACCACTTCCTCTCTGAGTTCGATAAACCTTGGGTGGTCCACTTAAGGGAAAACTTGCTGCTGTTCTACAAACCTCTGCACTTGGAGGCCCAACAACTGTCTACAAGAATAGAAGTGCGTAGACATCAAGCTATTTTCTGGCGCCGTTGCCGGGGAGGTAAGGTAAAAGGTATTCACACCGGAGGATTAGAGAAGAAGAACCTCCCACGGCAAATCCCTATTTTCTGGCGGCGTTGCTGGGGAGGTAAGGTAAAAGGTACTCACATCCTTTGGTGTGAGTGCTCGAAGTTATTTCCTTTAAATTCTGCAATTTTGTCTTTTTGTTTCTTGTTTTCACTAGTTAGGCTTAATGGAAAACAACAAAAAAATTAGAGAGCTTTTTAGTATTTTTCCTAAGTTAGAACTTGAATTGTGTGAAGAGAAAATTAAAAAACCTATGGAACTTTATTTGCATGCTAATAGCAATGTTATTAGTATGAATTCTTTGAACACCATTATTGCTAATGCTATGGAAAAGTCTAAGCTTGGGGAAGCTAGTCTTTATGAAAATGATCTTTTCAGTCCCCCAAGCATAGAGGAGAAAATTTGCTTTGATGATACCAAAGCTCCAATATATGATGATTACAATGATGAATATAATATTTTCAGTCCACCTACTATTGAGGAGAAAGTTAATTATGATTACAATATGCCTCCTATATTTGATGATTATGGTGATGAGAATAATAATGATAGCTATTTTGTTGAATTTTCTCCCACTACAATCAATAAGAATGACTATGTTTATGGGGGGAGTATTAATTCTTTTATGCATATGGCTCATGATAAGAATGTTTCTTATGATAGTTATATTGTTAATTTTATTCATGATGCTACTGAAAGTTATTATGAGAGAGGGAAACATGGTTTTATGCATCTCAATAATATTAAGTTTCTCCTCTTTATGTTGAAAGTCTTGAAGTTGCACTTGTTTTGCTTTCCTATGATTGTTTCTTTGTGCTTTCATGACTTGTTTCTTTACAAGATTACTATGCATAGGAAGTGAGTTAGACTTAAATGTGTTTTGAATTTGCTTCTTGATGCTCTCTTTTACTTCAATTCATATGTCTTATGTGAGCATCTTCTCAAACTATCATGCCTAACTTAAAGGCATTAAAGAAAAGTACTTATTGGGAGATAACCCAAAAGTTTTAGATGAGTCTTGGAAGTTATTACTTCAGTAATAACCTCTCCTTATCCTTTTTATTTGCTTTTTGTGCCAAGAGTAACCTCTAATGAGAGAGAAGTAATGATTGGGAAAGTTGCTGTCCTGAAACAGATTTTTGTGCTTCACCGTAAAAATTCCTGAGAGAGCTCTGTATGTCAGATTGAGCTATAATTGTTTTTGCTTCTGCCCCAGGTTGTTATATAACTTTTGTTAGTTCAACACTTTTTGATTTGAGCAATAGAAGGTCTTCGCAAAAATTCGTCTTTACCTGCTGGTATGTTTTGACAGATTTCTGCCATTTTCTGCATTTGCTTCTTGTTAGTTCCTTCTTGAGTTCCTTTGGGGAATTGAGCTTTTTGAGGGAAGTGATACAGTATCTAGTGTTCTAATGGAAGTTTATTGGTGTTAGAACTGAACCTAAAGACTTATTATCTTGATTGCAGTAATGTTGCTAATAAAGATTGTGTGAAGTTTTGTATGAAGGAAAAAATTTAGGTGTATGGAAGGAATGAGTAATGAGATGGAGAATGACTAAAGCTCAAGCTTGGGGATGCCACACGTGTCACCCCAAGAAATATCCAAGAAGTACAAGCTTCAAAGCTTGGGGATGCCCAAGGCATCCCCTTCTTCTTCAATAAAAATCTCAGGTTTCTTCCAAACACCTCATTTTTATTGTTTCATGCATAGTTGTGTTGTTCTTGGAGCGTCTTCGTTTTTCGTTTTGTTTTTTCGTTTGCTTGGTTTGCTTAGTTTTCTGAATAAATTGGTTGGACCCCCTCTTTCATACATTGGTTTGCAATTAGTTTGGTTTGGTTTGGAAAAGAGTAGGAAAGTTCATGCTTATGTGGTAAAAAGAGCTTGTTTTTCACTGTGGCTATGCTTTTTCATGCCATGCTTGATATTGTTTTGGCTTTATGCTTACTATTCTTTGTTGTAGCATGACTTGTTATAAACAATTGATATTGCTTAATGTGCCTTGGATGAATCATGCGTTGTTTTAGCATATTAAAGCATAGTATAGTGGTATTCTCCTTTGATGCTTTATTTGGGTTGACTTAGCACATGCTCACACCATGTTATGACTGTCACAAGTCACCATAGCCTTTATGATCCTTTAGTTTTCAACTTGTAGTATCACTTTATGCTTCGATCAATGATGTTTTGTCGCTCTGCATGATTATGGCCTTTATTGCTCTCTTAGTTTGTCGCTCCCAGTCTTTTGCTAGCCTCCACAACAAAGTATGAGTTCCACTCATGCATCCAACTCCCTAAACCAAGTTATTCCAAAGAGTCCACCATACCTACCTACTAGCTTATGCTATTCCAAGTATATTCATGCTTTTGTTTACCTTCCACTTGTTATGAGAAAACTAGTGATTAAAGCTCTCACGAACTTGAAGGCACACTTTACTTTACTTGCCCTTAATAAACTTGAATCATTGTGTCGTCTATGTTGTATATGCTTGCACTTATTTGTTGGAATTAGCAGAACCATGCTTTCATGGGGAACGCTTTCAACATTGCACTTGGTACTTGTACCTAGTTGATATCATGCTCTTTTGTATATGGATGTCGTCGGTGTGGAATGAAAGGGGAGCTTGTAAGTCCATGGAGTTATGTATATGTGTTAGAGAAACGCCTGGGCCGCTGGTCTAATCCATGCTGACATGGTGGAAACCTGCAGCGTAACCATAATCAGTTGTCTATGAAGCATTCTTCTTATAAAAAAAAGAGTCCTATACTGAGAAAAAAAAGAGAAAGAAAAAAAAGAGATTATGAAAAGAGGAAAGAGAGAAAAAAGCACCATATTCCCATGGTAAATAAGAAGATTGCTGAGATGCACGTTGTCTGCTTGCCTTATCATTTTGATATGGGGATTCTTCCGTATCATCGGGCAAGGGGTACCCCGTTGGCGGTTCTCAATAATACACATATACTTACGATGACAAGAACTTACCGGTGACTAAACTTGAGTAGCATGAGGAGCGACCCTCGTATACAAGGGACATGAGATTTCTGACTTATACTTCGTCAAGCATGTACACCATAGTTTGTTCACTTTAACCTTAATCACTTCAAGATGCTTATGTTAGGAGCAATGAGAGCTGAAAGCTATAAGTACCATAATTTTTAGAAGCTCTTTATGAGACTTGAATCCCTACTTCCTTTTATGAAGGCCTTTCTTCCACCATTATATTGAGTCTCCACCTTCTACCTTTATGCACCTACTTTGAGAGCATAGTGGCCATTCTTAGTTCTATGTGCATTGTCCCAAGACTAGTTGATTGATGCATAACTTGATATTGCTTGTTTTAAACTATTGTATCTAGTCACTCTTATGAACTTTGAAGGTATCCTATGCATTTATATTTGCTACTCTATTGAGGGACAAGCTGAATACTATTATGCTATGTTTTCTTTATGTGAAACAAACAAACGTCTTGCAAAGCATTGTTATTCATGAATCTTTTGTTTGTGCCTTTTCATGTTGCATCTTAGTTTCTTTGCTTATTGCTAGAACTTTGTCTTTCATGTTATGATTGAAGTACTATGATCCTAGCTTTGAATGTTTTACAAATACGTTGATCAAGTCTTTGATGGTGCATGTCACCTCAAAAATTATTCTTTCTTTTTATCACTTACCTACTCGAGGACGAGCAGGAGTTAAGCTTGGGTATGTTGATACATTGCAAATTTATCTATAATTTTTGATGTTCCATGCTTGGTTTTATCTACTTTCTTGTGTTTTGTTCCAACTTTGAAGTACTTTTCATATGATTTCTTGGACTAACCTATTAACAAGATGCCACAGTGCCAGTTGCCTGTTTTCCACTGTTTTTGGTTCCAGGAAGTCAGAAAATGAATATTCTCGGAATTGGACGGGACAAAAGCCAAAGTTACTATTTTCCCGGAAGACTCATGGAGCCAGAAGAAGAGTCGGAGAGGGGCCACAGGGTGGCTACACCACCCCATGGCGCGGGTCCCCCTGGCCGCGCCACCAGATGGTGTGGGCCCCCTGGCCGGCCACCGACCTTTCCTCCTTCGCCTATAAGAGCCTCCCGATGCATAAACCCTAAGTCATCAATCAGAAATCCACGAAAAGTTCTGCAGCACCTCCGCCACCGAAGGGGAGATTTGGGGGACAGAAAGTCTCTGTTCCGGCACCCTGCCGGGACGGGGAAGTGCCCCCGGAGCCATCTCCATCGATCTCCACCACCATCTCCATCACCATTGCTGATTACCATGATGAGGAGGGAGTAGTTCTCTCTCGAGGCTAAGGGTTCTACCGGTAGCTATGTGTTCATCTCTCTCTCTATGCATGATCATATTGAGATCATGAGCTTCTAATCTATAGATCTACCTTGCTACTCAAGTGCTTTAATAGATCTCTGCTCTCCCCATGTATGTGAAAGTGACAGCGTGCACACCATGGTGGCACTTAGGCTAGAGATTACAAATACTTATTATGAGTTATATTTGGAGTTGGATGTCTCTATGAAATTGTGGTGTTTGTTGGAACCATCTAGTGCTCAAGGTGACTGTGTGGGGTTTTCTAGATGGGAAAGGCTTACTTTGAGGAGTGCTCTTATAGCCCTACCATCGATTAGAGTGTCCAACCAGAGAGTAGTTAAGAGTAGTATCATGAAGATGATATATTTATATGAGAATGTTCAATAGTGAAAGTATGATCCCTAGGCCTTGTTTCTAAGCATTGAAACACCGTTTGCTATTAGATCTGTTACATGTTTGCTTGCTTCCATCTTTATTTCAGTTTGCCTTTAGTCTCTTCCACGCCATCAGGTTATTTTCTATCACCGTTACCACTTATAATTATCCATACCACTTGTATTTCACTATCTCTTCGCTGAACTAGTGCACCTATACACCTGACAAGTGTATTGGGTGTGTTGGGGACACAAGAGACTTCTTGTATCTTGATTGCAGGGTTGCTTGAGAGGGATACGTTTTACCACTTCCTCCCCGAGTTTGATAAACCTTGGGTGATCCACTTAAGAGAAAACTTGTTGCTGTTCTACAAACCTCTGCACTTGGAGGCCCAACAACTGTCTACAAGAATAGAAGTGCGTAGACATCACATTGCAAACAAGCGTACCTGAGTTGGAAGTCACACCTCCGCTCTTGGCTTTGTCAGCCAGATACTTGCTGCAATTCCTCTTCCAGTGGCCATCCGACTTGCAGTAGAAGCAAGTGGATCCGGCTGCAGGAGATGGCTTAGTCCCTGAGGAAGCGCTTTGGACTGGGTCCTCAGCCTTACCTCCCGACTTTGCCTTCTTCTTCTTAGTCCAAGAACTCTTCTTGAACTTAGCCTTATTCTGTACCATCAACACTTGACTGGCACATTTCTTGAGATCCGCCTCAGCCTGCTTGAGCATCCCATGTAATTCAGTGAGCTTCTTATCCATACCATGCATGTGGTAGTTCGATATGAACTGACCATACGCACTAGGAAGAGAGTTCAGAATTATGTCCGTAGCGAACTCTTCGCTAATGGGGTAGCCAAGTCTTTCTAGAGACTACACGTAACCAACCATCTTGATCACATGCGAACTCAGTGGATTGCCATCCTTAAGCTTGCAGCTCAAGAAAGCCTGAGAGACTTGATACCTCTCAGTCTTTGCCTGAGCCTGGAACATACTTTTGAGGCTTTCGATCATATCGTAGGCCTCAACATTCTCGAACTGCTACTGCAAGTCCGGTTCCATGTGAGCAAGCATAAGACAGCTAATCTCCATGGATTTATCACAAATCCGACGGCAGGCATTGGTGGCTACGACAGTCGCATTCTCATTCGGCTCATCTAGAAGTGGGTTGTCTAGGACATGGTCCCTCTTTTATTGCTTGAGAACAATTCTCAGATTACGATACCAGTTGGTGAAGATAGTTCCATTTAGCTTATCTTTCTCTAAGATGGTTCTCAAAGAAAAACTAGAAATCTGAGGAAAACTGCTAGGTGCCATTGATCTACAACAGAAAATATGCAAAACACTTAAGACATGTATCCATAAAGGAGCAAGCATATTAAACACTTTAATACTTATGCTCCCACTAGAACCAACACCCCTTCGATGGTTACTTAGTGATTCAGGACCCTAAATAAGCAAGCCGACTAGTGAGCTTTAGCATCACTGCTAGCCGTCAAGTGATCTAGGTAGACAACTCCTTGTCAATCGTATCTCATATGACTCCTGTTGGATGGGTGGCATCACATGCCCCGGCTCCCATCCGACTTTTCCCCGAGTCCCACAACCGTTGTGATATACCCGTCTAGATTACCAAGTGCTTCTGCTGTAAGAGTCCGACTTGAACCCACCTAGTTAGAAAGAATTGATAGTACCTCAATTTTATGAGACCACTACCAAAAATGTCCGACTTGTGATGGTGCAGCACTGGCGGGGAAACCGACTAGACCTTCTTTGAGGGGTTACTTTCTACCAACTATCTAATAGAGGTAAAACAGAGACATAACAATAACACAAAAAAAAGCAATTATAATGTGAAATGGTATGGCTCTCTTCATGGCGATATCCATCTCCACAAAGCTTGTAATTCGACTCGTGTCAACTCTTGTCACGTGCCGCCTTAGACCATGTAGCTGGCTTGTACATCGACTCGCATGCCATTCGGGTTCTCCAAACAGCTATAATAGCTAGTAATGTAAATTACATGGAGAATCCGACACGCAAGCCATTATACAATAAAATGACAGCACCTAGGCTCCAGCCAGTTGACAAAAAACGTGATTCGCAGATCATGTATGGATTACACACATCACATGCACATAAGCCATACCATTCACAACATCATCCTGCAAAAACAAGTTATGCATAGATACGATATCTACCGGCATTGTGAAAACTCGCAACGACATCTAAGGCGCTACGATAGGACGAAGCCGGCGGTCCCAAATCCGATCCGCCTAAGGCGCTCCAACGATTTTTCTGAAAAACGCAGATCTCATCTGCATTCTGGACATGGATTCCGTCATCGGATAAAACAATTTTACCCAAATCCGATCTGGACTCCGATTCGACCAAACTCTTTGATCTTCGATCACCGCATCTGGGTATACGTGTCACAATCTTCCCCGATGGTAGAAGCCGACCGGTAGGGGTATGTCGTTCCACGACCTTAGCAGTTAGATCATGGAAACCAGATCATCCATTCCCCGAGTACAGTTGATCCAATCAACTTTGTACAAAACCGATCTATCTCATAGATCGACCACCAAAACTGCAATTAGATCCAATCTAACGCCAACCGTATATCACATATGCACGATCGCGAGCCTAAAACCAGAAGCTAACGCTCTGATACCACTATTGGGCCACGCAGAGATAAACAAAACTTTTTCCCTACGCGGTGATCCCAAGATCCAGCTCAGGTAGTAGGCCACGAGGATTACCACTAGACACGCAGTTGCGGAATCGATGAAGCACGTCGCTTGATGTTGTGCAGTCCTCATGATCCGTTCCTGTTCCACGCCTCACGATCCGTTCCGGTTCCACGATCGTCAAAGTGCTGAACGTACAACACCTCTGCCAGTATCCACACGTACGAGGAGGAGCATCGGCGGTGGACTGCTAGGTCTGGTACAGCGGCGACAGGACGGAATGGACTGGAGCTAGGGTTTCCAACACATGGAGTGACCTAACCGTGTGCTCTAAGCACCTGCACCCCAGCTTATATAGGGAGTGAAAGTGGGCTCCACTCACTTGTGGCCCATTCACTAAAAGGCCTATATTAGCCACTGCAAGTCCCACTTACTGACTAAGTCCATGTCTCTATTTGGGTCCAACCCAAATAGATTTCCTGTTTGGGTCTAACCCAAACTTGCTCCCGCTCTTAAGTGTGTGACCCGACAGGCTCATGGTGACCCGGACAAGATCCGAGTCTCACTCGTGACCGATCAGTTGGTAGCGGCTCCTAGCAGAACGTGCCAACTCCCAAGTACCAAAGAGTCATGACGACATACCTTCCAATGCGACTTTCGTCTGAGTCCCCTTTGCCTCACGATATACCTTGTTGAACTATAGGCGATTAATCGTCATCCCTTAAATAGTTCGACTCTCTTTCTCGATCCGAGATAAGTGATTCATCCGACTAACTCTTAGTCGGTCGCCTCGGTTAACACTTAACCAAGTCACGCATGGCCATGCTTTCCGAATCATATCTTCCGAGAGGGCCTAGAGAATATCTCTCCAGACGGAGGGGCAAAATCCCATCTCGGTTATTCACATCACGCAGCTTGATTCTCAGTCGACCCGAACTCCGCCTTTATAACTGCCCAGTGACAGAACAACGTTTGACAGAACCTAAGTCGGTGATCCTCAACTCGGATTGTGCAATAACCTCAGGTCTAAGGATTACATTGATTGAGATATACAAATGACGACTTACTCATTGTATCTCAATATGGGCCAGTCCGACTCACTAAACTCTTTAGCCGAATCCGTGTAAGTCGGAATAGCATCTCCATGCCCATGACAAGTGGAACCTAGTCATATGCCAACTTTCACATTGATCTAAGTTGTGTGTCCAGCACAACCTCAATGACCAAGGACAATTAGCATGAACAACATGAATATATAGTTACACAATCGAATCACATATTCGATGATACATATCAGTAGTTCATACATGGACTATAACTTTATGAATACATTGAGAAATATCATCAACCATGATTGCCTCTAGGGCATTTTCCCAACATAGATGAATCTGAAAGTATTTATTTGGATAAGTGTAAGAAGAATGTGTACCTAGGGAATCGTCATTTTCTTCTGCCCACGCATTCCCTAAGAAAGAAAGGCAAGCATTTCAATGGTGAAGCAGATCACCGGAGTGTAACGTGCCACAAGGTGCAGTAGTTATGGAAGACACTATTAAATTAGCCAAGGAGTATAACGTGCTTGTCGAACTAATTCTACAGGGCGAAGATGTGGCCAAGGGACCAATAGCACGGAAATTTGTCTAAAGGGAGCCTCTGGTCAGCGATGAGGTATTCGATGATCTGCCAACACATACGCGACTTTTACATGCTTGGTACTTGAAAGTCACAAAGGAAGAGCGACAATTTATCCTATGTAAAGTTCGAGAGGAGTACTTCCATCCAGACATGATCTCTATTGAACTTTCTGTATTATTTCAGTTATTCAACCTAGACGCCCTTGAAAAGTCCCTCCTCAGCTGCTATTGTCTGTAAGTAATTACATCTCTAACTCAGCTCGTTCAATTAATTGCATGTAGTTATTCTCACTATATCTCCTTTTGTATGCTATTATATATGCAGAATGAAGATTCAGGAATGTAGAATAAAATCAATCTACGGTATTGGGTTCGTTCACCCAAACAGAATTAATGGACATATGCTAAAAGAGCACCCCAAGGAAACAAAGGATAACTTGCTAATGTTTTTAATGGAGCAACATTACAAGACGCAAATACTATTTTCTTACCACTACGGGTGAGAGTCTTAATGTCTTGTACACATTCACTTTTTGTTTACTCGATGTTAAATATATATAAACGTGCGCAGCTACCACTGGATTATTCTCAACATTGACGTTGACCGTGCAAAAGTTGAAATCTCGGACTCGTTAAAGAAGCTGATGGAAGAGTACCACAACATACTTGATATGCTCCAAAAGTAATTTCAATTATTATCGCACTATATCTTTCTGTTTCGTACATTCTCTGAGATGTCAAGTAATTAATAACTCATTCATTTATTTTTTGCCGGACAGGGTTTGGAAAAGGTTCACGAAGGAGGTTCAGGGTGATTGGTGTAAAGAGCTGACTTTTTGTCTGATCCCGGTAAGTAGTACGAGAGCTAGGTCCTTGCACCTCTTCAATTCTAGTCTCCATACAATTATCATGCTTGATTATTATTTGATTGAATTATATTCCCGAACAGTGTGCGATGCAGGCACATGGGACTAATTTATATGGATATTACGTATGCGAGTTCATTCGTGGGTGTACGGAGCAGGGCACAAACTTTCTTCGAGTACGTAAATAATATATTCATAATTTATTTTATACCATAATTTTTGTTATACACATTCATAATGATCAACTTCCTTATATATAGTTGGATGCGATGTGGGATAAGCTCCTACCATATGAACGCCTACTAGCAATTTAAGAGGAGTTGTCAGGATTTTTGCTCAGGGACATCATAAACACAAAATGACAGTACAACGTGGATAGACCTTAAAGTATTCATGTAATGTAATGATCATCGTGTAAATCAAATAGACGAGTTTTAGTGTCGGTTGGCACTCGTATACCAAGTTGTGTATATATAAATGTCTGTATGTAATCGTGAGAGAAATGATATTATATATACATCGAAGTATACAACATGTACTAGCGTAGAATAATATGTATATGAAAACTTGTTTGAAATGAAAACACAAAATAAAAAATAATTGAACATAAAAAAAAAGAAAAAAAGAAAACCCTAAAACCCCATCTTCTGCCGCGGCAGCAGGTTGCCGCAAAACGCTGCCGCGTAGGGATGTAAATGGCATCCCGTTTAATGCCACTTATTTGCTGTTAGTTATAGGTTTGTGATTGTTTAAACTAACCTGAAAAAAGATAAACCTATAACACACTTATGTGGCAGTATGTGGCGCCGGCGGCACGCCGTTTGTCATCCCTACTGCCGCGGCAGAACAACTATAGTCTCGTTTTATGTTATGAACCGGGACTAAAGATCCTCCAACCCAGCGCACCCAACGGGCCATATGGAGACTAAAGGCTTAACCTTTAGCCCTGATACGTTAGTCCGGATTGTAATCCGGGACTAAAGCCCTTACAAACCAGGACTAGCGTCATGTTTTGTACTAGTGGTTCTGAAGATGCAACTTCGATTTTTTTCGAAAAGGAGGTTCAGATCTCAGGCCTCTACATTTAAATTATGCGTACGACTTTTATTGAGGTGCAACAACTTCCGTTTGGTGATAAGTTACACATTTTCACTTGGTGCAAAAAAGTGCAAATTACACTTATTCGAAACCAACCCAGACACAAGTAAATCCAAGACGTCTTAATACCCAAACCCTAAATTATAATAGTTTTCACTATAAAAAAAAGTACACAAGTCGCAATCAATCAAAATTGAAGTTCTATTATGAAGTCAGCTGGCAGCTACAAGGTGTAATTTGTCTGCATGATTGACTAGCTCATTGCTGGAGTTAGAAAAATGATAGATAGATATTACATGTTTGGTTCAATCATTTCTTCACCAATGGAGATATGTTCACGGCGTTGCATCAAAAGCTCGCGAGTATATTTGGTTGCAGAAATTATTATATACTCCCTCAGTTTTAAAAATAAGATGTTTTAGCTTTGTGATAGAGTGTATCTAGATCACTTTAGCGTGTAGGTTCATTTAGACTTAAAACGAACCTACATACTAAAATGAGTATAGATACACTCCTTTCACAAAGCTAAATCATATTTTAAAACGGAGGGACTAGTTTTACTAGTGCTCAGCTTGCTTTGCAACAAGCTGCTCCTAAAAATGGAGTATACTTTGGAAGCAAGGAACTCACAAGTCACAAGTAGAGGTGGGCAAGTTGCCTAGCTTAGCTGGCTAGCCAATACATGTGCTAAAAATGTCCTTACCGGGACAATAATATTGGTCACCGCGAATGCACCAGAAAAGGCATTCCTTTGCGCGATACACTCTACGGAATTAGAATTAGAGCATCTTCAGCAGCGGCGCTAAAAATTAGCGCTATATAAGTCGTTTGGCGCGCGTTGTATCACGTTTTCCGCGTAACTTTGGTTGTCAAAAGACAGAAGCGCTAAAAACAGGTTATAGCGCGCGCGGCAAAAAAAAGCGAAATGACAGGCGCTGTAAATTTTCAGCGCGCGCGCAGGAACAACAAAATCACATACAAATGATAAAACAAAGATCAAACACAATAAATCAAGAATAAATAGTTTAAATATTCATACAACATCAACACAAATGAATAGTTCAAAGTACCGATACAATAACATCACATACAACAATCATACAACAAATGTATCTCAAAGCACATACAACAATCATATGAGAACATCAATTTCCTCCATTCCAAACCCACCACTCCGCCATGGCATCCTTTTGGAGATCATCATGCACCTCATTAACTCGAATGGCATGGTAGGAGGTAAGGAACCGGGCTATCCTATCTTGCCTCCTTCGTATTCGGACGGGTTGTCCCACATACTCATAGTTGTAGTCGAGACCATCCTCACCACACTCATCCTCTATGATCATGTTATGCATGATCACACAAGTCATCATGATGTACCAAAGGATCTCTTGATCCCAAAACCGAGCCGGTCTACGCACAATTGCAAATTGAGCTTGCAATATCCCGAATGCTCTCTCCACATATTTCCTTGTCGCCGCTTATGCATTATGGAAATCGACTTCTCTCTTGCCTTCTGGATCCTTGACCGGCTTCACAAATGTCCTCCACCTTGGGTAGATGCCATCGGCAAGGAAGTAGCCATAGGTGTATGTTTTGTTGTTTGCCACAAACTGCACCGGTGGAGTTTCACCATTAGCTATCCTAGCCATGAGTGGTGACCGCTGGAGGACATTGATATCATTGCAAGATCCGGACATCCTAAAAAAAGCATGCCAAATCCATGTCTCATAATCGGCCACGGCTTTAAGGATGATGGTGGAATCCTTCTTGTGGCCTTTGAATTGTCCATGCCAAGCCGCAGGACAATTCTTCCAACTCCAATGCATACAATCAATAGAGCCAAGCATTCCGGTGAACCCACGCCGCTTGTTTTGCTCCAATAGCCTTGCTGTGTCTTGAGCATTGGGGGATCTCAAGTACTCCTCCCTGAACACTCTCACGATAGCCACGGCAAAGCGGCGGACACAAAGAATGGCGGTGCTCTCCCCCATTGCCAAGTGGTCATCAACCAAATCCGCTGGAATACCATATGCCATCATACGCAAGGCGGCGGTCACCTTTTGGTAGGTGCTATGCCCAAGCTCCACGGCGGCATTCCTCCTTTGCTCAAAGAAACGATCAAACTCCATCACACTCTCGGCGATGTTCTTGAACAATCTTGTGCTCATCCTAAACCGGCGCCGAAAGTAGCGCTCGGGAAAGATGGGCTTCTCGATGAAATAGCTTCTCATCAATTTGGCATGGCCTTCCAACCTCTCCCTCCACAATCTCTCTCGACCAATCACGGAACCACCATGCTTCGGGCGCTTCATCCTAGCGCGAACGGCCAAAATGATAGCAAGATCTTCCTCTTCTTCCGCATCCCATTCATCATCGGACTCTTCCTTCGACCGGCTGCGCACCATCTACATAGGGCGGCTACGTCTAAATAATATCCTAGAATGAGAAGGTATGGCAATGGAGGACACTACATACCTTGGTGGGGAGTAGCGCCGGTGGTGGCGCGGAAGCGACAGTGGCGGCGGTGGACGGCCGGGGCAGTGCCGGATCTGTGCTCGCGGAGCTCGAATCGGCGGGGAGTGGCGCCGGTGGTCGCGCGGAAGCGACGTGGGCGCGGCGGCGGTCCTCGATTAGCGGCGGGGGATGCTTCGGCTCGGCGGGGGAAGCTTCGGCACGACGGCGACGGGGGTGGGGGAAGCTTCGGCGCGGCGACGGCAACAAGCGGCGGTGCTGTCGGCGCCGGCGGGATTTGGGAATGGGGAGAGAGGAAGCACGGGCGCGCGGGGGGGGGGGGGGGGGGGGAGGGGGATTTCAGCTCTGCGCGCGAGTGTGCGTTTCCAGCGCGCCGAACAAGGAGCCCCAGATGTGGCGCTCGTGATAGCGCATATACTGCACGCTGCAATTTTTTTTACCGCGCGCTAGTTTGCAGTCGCTGCTGGAGCGTCGAAAATACGCGCTAAACAAGCGATTTATTGGGCGCGCGCAATTTTTAGCGCCGCTGCTGGAGATGCTTTTAGCAGCTTCTTGCAGGATCCTTTTCTCGTAATAATGAATCGTGGTATTATGCTGCGCTTAGATATGCTGACACATGTGGATGCGTGCAAGCGGTTGGCACCCTCTATTTTAGCCCCCAGCTGAGTGCCCCAGAGACCGTTTTCGTCCGGCGCAGCTCAACAGCGCGTCTAGTGCACGGAGACATTCCCGGCTACAAGGGCAACGTCCTACGCCACGTTTATAACTTCTCGTTGGGGCTGAAATTAGCGAATTTTAGGTGTATCGACCGATAAATTGATTAATCGGTTTATCGGGCACCCAACGGTAAGTGATAAATCGGCTGATAAATCGGCATATCGGCCTATTTTTTGAACAATGGACGTAGGAAAAAAGCAGTCTGGAACCACGTGCCAGAGTCGTTGTCTTCCACAGCCGCTCGTTCCCACCCACCGCCCGAAATAGCCACGGCCACCGCCTGTTTCGATGTCGGTATTTCGTGTGCGCCTCCATCCTAACACTTCTCCCATGTCTCCTAGTCATCTCGTCACTGGTTGTTGCAAGCCGCGAAGGCTCAAACGCGTTGGCCACTCCACCCCCACCTTGCATGCAAGGTGGGCGGACCGTTTGCTTTGGTAGGCCATTTTTCATAGTTCTTGCCTATGGACAGCAGGGACGAGATGATGATCCATCAGATGATGGCGTACAACGATGCCGCATACGCCGACATCCAGGAGCACCTGTCGATCCTTGCTTGTCTTCGACAAATGCAATTCGCCAAGGAGAGGAAAGGTCCAAAGCGCGGTGGTTCTAAGTTTGGGAGAAGGAAATGCAAGTTGTGGCAGAGGATGCAGCACTCAACCGTGGCCGAGGCTTGATCAAGTTGAACTACAGTTTATTTGTATTTTTTGAATTTATTGGATTATATAAATTTATTTGAATTGTTGCAAAATAAATGTATGACTTGTGCGTGCAAATACTAGACATGTAAAAACAAATAAAAATTCAGTTTGGGAGCGCTGTTTGTGGTGGGCACGCCGCGGCGGCATCCTGCAAGGAACCGATCCGGCTCTTTCGCCGGACGTCCTTTGGAAAATGTGACCAGAGATATTGTAATGCAGTTCATAATGGATCAACTCTGCTAGCACTTCCGTTTTGAATGACTATCGGGTTTCTCACAGATACACATCTCGATCGACCAATTCAATGCAATCCTACCGTGGTTTTAAAAAACTAGGTAGTGAGCTCGCGCCAGGTCCCATCAAAATCAGAGTTGTTCCCTTTCCGATCCCCTTTCCCATCTTCTAGCTGAGCCATCGCCATCTTAGGGCATCTCTAACCGATCACCAAAACTTAGAGTAAAACGACTCGCTAAAATTTAGAGAAGTATATTTACTCCTGTAAAGAAAAGCGGTTCCTGACCGACCGTCAAAACTTAGAGAAGTTAAAAAAAGTGTCTAGAATCAAACTATTGAAAGCAAAACACTTGGAATAGTTCAAATACAATAAAGTAACATGTTTACAAATGAATAAAAATTATGTTTACACACCAAATAGTTCAAAGCTAAACCCATGAAAGGGTTCAAATGCAGCGAATGATGAAAATAATTCAAACACAACTAGACAGCACTATGGAGACGCTGATGGTGCTCAACAAGATCTGTTGCAGTTGTTCATGTACCTGCTTGTTCTCAATGGCTGGTGGATTTGATGGAACTGTTGTATCTCGTTTCCATCATGTGCTGGCTCTACATGATCACCATTAGAGCCGTATCAAATCTATGTGACATGTAACGCCTATCTTTAATGATCATGGTATGCAAGATAATACAACATGTCATTATTTGCCAAAAACACCTTGGGTTATCAATACCCAGCAGTGCCTTTAATTATGCCAAAGCGCTTCTAAAGCACACCGAAAGCACACTGACATCCTTCCTTGCGGACTCTTGAGCCTTTAGGACCCACCACCCTTTTATCCTTTGGCTGCTCTGTTTTGCAAAGAATCGAGCCTGGCGGTAGCCGATTTTCAACAGATTAGGGCGGCGGTGAAATCTCGATTTCCTAGTCGAGTTGGGCGCCAGAGGAGTAAAAGGGTATGCTCTAACCGGTTTTTTAATCGGTTAGAGATACCCTTAGCTTTGCATTTTTACAGACTTTATATATGGGTTTATTAGCTACGTATGTAGCTACTGTTTGCCGGTTCATGAAGGAATGCTGGGGAGGCAGGGCATGCAGGCCAATAGTGGGCGTTTGTCGTCTCAGATGTATCGATCGATGAGGACCTACGCCCGCCGGGGAGCAGTACTGGTTGCCCGGTCGATCGATGGTGACACGGGCAGGGGAACCGGTTGAGAACAACTGGCGCCCGCGCCGTCGCATCGGCGTTGAGGGCCGTTGTCGTCTACTTGATCGTCAGCCCGGCATGGATGGTACTCGACTGTGGACACGTCTCCGGTGGCTGAGCTAGGGCGGGCGCGGTAGCCCCCAGCCGTCCGGCCGCTTTGGAGTTTGGGCTAGCTAGCTAGTGGGGAGTGGAGTGGCGACCGTCCAGCACTACGTGCACGTACGGGCTTGCAAAAGTCTGACCGGTAAAAGCTTAGATTCTCTTCTTTATTTATCGCTAGAGAACTCGACCGAATCCGATTTGTACTTTAGATTTCCACGCGCGCATGCATGACCAGCAGCTTGAGAAAAGGGATCGATCGATCTAGCATGACGTAAGTACCTGCGGTGCGGAGATCTGATTTCCTGGCACCATATCGCGTCACTGCAGATCGAGCGAGCAAGAGACAAAAAGATTCAGATCACGGGAGCGTTCAGGAAAAATGTTCAAGGCAGTACTAGTCTGCAACTGCGGTTCAGATCAAGAACAAAACAAAGGGAAGATCTGGTTGTGGCGACGGTCAAAAGATCTTCTCTTGGAATCCACGGCAAGCAAGGCGCGCGATCGCAGCCGAAAGAGATAGATAGAGATCGACGGCATGACAAGCTCGCCATGCACGCTCGCTGACTAGCACAGTAAGATCGGGGCAGGGCCCTCGCCTACCGGTCACACAGATCGAGCAGCACACGAGATGCCACACACTGATCTGACGGTTAAACTTCATGTAGTAAAACGATGATAACTTGATCTGTGCGCCGTGTTAGCTGTTGCTGCTTTAAAGTTTAAATTACTGCTCGCGCGCGTGTGTTCGGTAAGGTACGTACTCCCTCCATCCCAAAATAAATGTCGAAAATTAGTTAAAAATTAGATGAATCTATCTACTAAATAGTGTCTTGATTCATCCAAATTTTGACAAAACTAAGACATCTATTTCGAGACGGAGGACTACGTACAACTGCCGTACGTATAGGGATGCTAGGATAGGACCTCACAAGTTGAAAACATGTGTTGTCGGCAAGGTACAAGTGGTGAGTTACATTCTTTCTTTCTTTAAAAAAAAAGGTGAGTTACACAAAACCTTACGAGAACTCCATGGACCATTGCACTGTTTCTTCAATCCTATAAGTAATGGCCTTGTTCTTGTAAAATTGCGTTTCAAAATTCTTCTTTAGCGACCTTGTAAAATTGGTTCATAGAAAACTCATAGAAATTTTGCAGGATTCTATTATTGATTTTTTTTTCCTATATACACAGGCTTGTCTGTTTTGTAGGATCACGGAAAATTCCTATGGTTTCCAATTTGGGGCTACTTTGAATGCAATCCTATAGGATATTTTTCCTTAGGTCCAACCTCATGAAAATTTTCCGGCATGCAGCTATTCCTTCACATAAATTGCTACATTATTTCTTATGATGCAACCAAATAACTACTAATACAGATTCATGCGTTGAATTTTTCAGTAGGATTTCATACGACGTGTCATGTCAATCCTATCCTGAGTATCACAAGCTCTAAATGAGATGTGTTGTTTTCACCTTTGGACAAGTTTTCTTTTGCAAATCCCTCATGTCGTAAATTTATACTCCCTTCGTTTCATAATATAAGATGTGTTTACCTTTTATGAAATGAATGTATCTAGACATCGTTTAGTGTGTAGGTTACGCACTACAAAAGAGTCTAGATACATTCGTTCCGCAAAAGCTAAAACATCTTATATAATCAAACAGAGAGAGTACTTGATTGATACACATTTAATACTTAATTGGTTTTGCTTTACAACCAGATGGTCCACAAACAAATTAGATCCCTATGAACACCTTTCTATTTTTCCAGCAAAAATAAATACTAAGTAAGAACTTTCAGTTGCTGGCCAAGTATAAGCACGTGATGTTCTGGATTAGTATTCTAGGTACATATGCTATGCTAAGATTTCTGGTAGCTGCTTTGGAAAACTTTTGAAATGGCCGGGAATCAAGATCTAATCCGTCCTGCTGCCGGTGTCCTTCCCAGATCGCACACCTACACAACCTTAATAGGCCAATGTTAACTGATTAAAAGGAAATTCGCTGCATATTTTTTCGACAAATCGCTTTACAAAAGTAATAGAATTTTGTGATGCCCTCCGGGGATTGTTCTTCTTATGAACAAGCCCGGCAGCTTCGTCGATCTGTATTGTTATTATCTGTGTGGCATGTGGAGAGGTGCTAACACGCTACTATTTTTTAAGACAGTATGCCGTAGCCCAGCGTTGAATTAATAATATATAAATCACCGCACCAACTTACAGACACACACAATGAAAATAGCAACAAACAACACTTATGAGACCAAGACGCCAACTAGGATGAAGCCATTCGGACCAACAAGGCAGTGTCGCCTCGCCTTCAACCATTGTTGCCAGAGGGACCCCTATGCCAAGTCGACAAGAAAAGTAGTAATCAGCTGGCTAGATCTCACCCTAGAACACAAGCTAGCGAACGAACAAACGCTACACCCAACTGAGATGAGCACACAACCCACAACAAACTCCTCCTACAACAAACGCCACTGCAACTACCACAATGCCACCATCGGAAGAGAGACGATCCACAAATGCGGCGCCTTCAAGAAGGGAATGACACTAGAGTTCCGCCACTACCCGATCCAAAGATATTCGGTTATCACCCGGAGCATCGAGGAGGAACGAGAGAAGATCCGCGACGGTGGGTGTCGCCACCATCATCCAAAAGACATGCTTTCACCTCTACAAGGTGTTAGAGTATATATATGTATATTGTAGTTTCCCCATATGTTAGGGGGCTTTCTATATATTTGCACATGTACATGTACTATATATTCTGGCCTTTGGCCCTCTGGTAATACAAGCATCTATTACCCTAACATGGTATCAGAGTCGTAAGGCTTTTTTTCTCTCTCGCACCGCCGCCGCCGCTCGCCCCGGCATCCCGTCGCCGCGCCCGGCCGCCGCCGCCGCCTCCGCCTCCACCGCTGCCTTCTCTCTGGTCGCCGCCGCCGCTCGCCCCGGCCGCCCGCCGCCGCGCCCGGTCGCCGCCGCCGCCTCCTCTCCGGCCGCTCGTCCCCGGCCGCCGCTCGCCCCAGCTCTCCGCTGCCGCGCTCGGCCGCCCAGTTTTCGTCCGATCTCGATCGGATCTGAAGAGGAAAAAAATATTGAAAGAGCTATGTCTTCCTCGTCGGGCTATGTTGCGATTCCTCGCTGCCCGGTGATTTTTGATGGCGCGAATTATCCTGATTTCGCTGCCTTCATGCGCGTTCATATGCGCGGTCTTCGCCTTTGGGGTGTGCTTTCCGGTGAGGTCTCCTGTTCACCGCGCCCCGTTGCGCCTACGGTGCCTATTGCACCGACGCCCGTTGCCCTTGCCTCCGATGCCACTCAGGCAGTCAAGGATGCAGCCTAGAGTGCTGATGATACTGCTCGGGATGATTATGATCGGAAGTCTAGGAGCATTCTACTGCTGTTGCGACCTACCGGCTGGATCTGGCTGACTACACTCAGTGGATAGATGAGGATGCTCGTGCTGCTGCTGTTCTCACTTCCAGTGTTTTGCCTCAGTATGATGTTGAGTTCATGGGTCTTTCCACTGCTGCTGCTCAGTGGGATTTTCTTCGTCAGCGCTATCAGCCGTCTGGAGATGCTCTTTATCTGTCTGTGGTTCGTCAGGAGCATGATCTTAAGCAGGGTGATTCCACTATTGATGAGTTCTATACTCAGAGTGCTGCTATTTGGCGTCAGCTTGACTCTCTTCGTATAGCTGTGTGTAACACCTGTCCCTGCTGTCTGATTGTGTGCGCGGATCTGGAGTTTCAGCGTGTTTTTGAGTTCTTGTCGCGGCTCCGCAAGGAGTTTGAGCCGCGTCGTGCCCAGCTGCTTGCCCGTGGTCGTGTTCCGCTCTCTGAGGTACTGGTTAAGCTTCGTGCTGAGGAGACTCGTCTTCGTGGTGTTGGTCTTCTTGAGGTTCCATCTGTTCTTGCTGCTCGTGGTCCCCCCGTGCCGCCGGCTTCGTCGCGGTCTCTAGCACCTCCGCTACTCTCTGCTCCGCCCGCCCAGGGTCATAGTCAGCCTCAGCAGCCTCGTGGTTCTCGTCCTCCCTGCGCACACTGTGGCAAGCCTGGCCACGATATCTCTGGCTGCTGGACGAGGGATCCCTTCTTACATCAGCAGTACCTTGCTCGTCGGCAGGCTGGTTCTTCAGGATCTTCTGCCATTGCTTCTGGACCTCCTGCTGGTGCACTGTCTGATCAGGATATTATCCGTGGTCTTCGTAGTCTGGTCGCTGCTACAGGCTCTTCCTCGTCGGGTACTGCTGGTTCTGTGCCTAGCTCTTCTAGCACCGCGCGACCATCAGCTTCTACACAGTCAGGTACGTCATCCCCGTGGTATCTGAATTCTGGAGCTTCTTTTCATATGACTTCTGCGTCTTCTATTCTTTCTGCTCTTCGCTCTCTTATTTCTCCTGTCCGTGTTATTACGGCTGATGGTACCTCTCTTCCTGTTTCCAGTCGAGGCACCCTCTCTACTTCCTCTTTCTCTGTTCCTGATGTTTCTCATGTTCCCAGTCTTAAGATGCACCTTTTCTCTGCTAGTCAGCTTACTGATTCTGGTTGTCGTGTCATTCTTGACGCTGATTCTTGTGTTGTTCAGGACCGTCGTACACAGACTCTGGTTGGAGTTGGCCCTTGCAGTCTTGATTCTCCGGGGCTATGGGAGTTAGACTGGCTTCGCGTTCCTTTCGCTGACACTTCCTCTGCCAGTTCTCCTGCGGTTGCTGCTTCTGTCACCGGCTCGTTTCAGCAGTGGCATCATCGGCTAGGTCATCTTTGTGGTTCCCGTTTATCGTCATTAGTTCGTCGTGGTCTTCTGGGGCCTGTCTCAGGAGATGTGTCTTTACATTCGTGTCAGGGTTGTAGGTTAGGCAAACAGATTCAGCTTCCCTATCCTACTAGTGTGTCTGTATCTCAGCGACCTTTTGATTTAGTTTATTCAGATGTTTGGGGTCCAGCTCCCTTTGCTTCAAAAGGGGGCCATCGATACTATATTTTGTTCATTGATGATTTTTCACGGTACACCTGGTTGTTTTTTATGCGCTCTCGCATTGAGGTGCTTGCTGTTTATCAGCGCTTTGTAGCCATGGTCCGTACTCAGTATTCCACTCCTATTCGTGTGTTTCGTGCTGATTCTGCAGGAGAGTATATCTCCCAGCACCTGCGTGGCATCCTTGCTGAGCAGGGCACCCTCGCTCAGTTCTCGTGTCCCGGCGCCCATGCTCAAAATGGTGTCGCCGAGCGTAAGCATCGTCATATTCTTGAGACTACCCGTGCTATGATGATTGTTTCCTCTCTTCTGCCGCATTTCTGGACTGAGGCTGTCGCTACGTCGACTTACCTCATTAACATCCAGCCTTCTGCTGCTCTTTAGGGTGGCATTCCTCTCGAGCGTCTCTCTGGTACCTGTCCAGACTACTCGACTCTTCGTTTATTTGGTTGCGTTTGCTATGTCCTTCTCCCTCCTCGCGAACACACCAAACTGACCGCTCAGTCTGTTGAGTGTGTTTTTCTCAGCTACAATGATGAGCATAAGGGCTATCGCTGTTGGGACCCTGTTGGTCGTCGGATGCGCATCTCTCGTGATGTCACATTCAATGAGACGCGTCCTTTCTATCCTCGCCCCACCTCTGGTACTTACCCGGCAGATGATCTCTCTTTTCTTCTTTTTCCTGATACACCTTCCGCTGTTCCTTCTCCTCCACCTCCTCCTTCTGATGCGCCTCCTTTGTTTTCGGCGCCATCCTCTCCTCCGTCTAGTTCCCCTAATTCTCCCTGTTCTCCGGCTTCGGACCCTTCCTCCGCTATTCCTTCTTCCTCCTCTTCTGATGAGTCATCTTCCGCGGATGAGCTTCCTTCTTCACGGCCTGTTCGTCAGCGCCATGCTCCAGACCGTTACTCTCCTAGTCAGTATGGTCTCTCTGTCGTCTCCGAGCCGACATCTTATCGGGATGCCGCGTATCATCCTGAATGGCAGCTTGCCATGGCTGAGGAGATCGCTGCGCTTGAGCGCACTGGCACCTGGGATCTTGTTTCTCCCCCTTCTGGTGTTCGTCCTATCACGTGTAAGTGGGTCTATAAAATTAAGACCCGCTCTGATGGATCTCTTGAGCGTTATAAAGCGCGTCTTGTGGCTCGTGGCTTTCAGCAGGAGCACGGCCGTGACTATGATGAGACTTTTGCCCCTGTGGCTCATATGACCACTGTGCGTACTCTTCTTGCTGTTGCTTCTGTTCGACGCTGGTCTGTGTCCTAGCTTGATGTTCAGAACGCTTTTCTTAATGGCGAGTTGAGTGAGGAGGTTTATATGCAGCCTCCTCCTGGGTATTCTGTTCCCGATGGGATGGTTTGTCGCCTTCGACGTTCCCTTTATGGCCTGAAATAGGCCCCTCGTGTCTGGTTTGAGCGCTTTGCCTCTGTGGTGACTGCTGCTGGTTTCTCTCCTAGTTTTCATGATCCAACGCTTTTTGTTCACACTTCTCCTCGTGGACGCACTCTTCTCCTTCTCTATGTTGATGATATGATCATTACTGATGATGATCCTGAGTATATTGCCTTTGTCAAGGCTCGTCTCCGTGATCAGTTTCTTATGACTGATCTTGGTCCTCTTCGCTACTTTCTTGGGATTGAGGTTTCCTCCACTTCTGCTGACTTTTCTATCTCTCAGGAAAAGTATATTCAGGATCTTCTTGCTCGGGCTGCTCTTGCGGATGAGCGCACCGTTGAGACTCCTATGGAGCTTAATGTTAAGCTTCGTCCTACTGATGGTGATCCTCTTCCCGATCCCACTCGTTATCGCCATATTGTTGGAAGTCTTGTTTATCTTGCCATCACTCGTCCTGATATCTCTTATCCTGTTCATATTCTGAGTCAGTTTGTCTCAGCTGCTACCACTGTTCACTACAGTCATCTCCTTCGTGTCCTTCGTTATTTTCGTGGCACGATTACTCGTCGCCTTTTCTTCCTCGTTTCAGCTCTCTCCAGCTCCAGTGCTACTCGGATGCTACGTGGGCGAATGATCATACGGATCGTCGTTCACTTTCTGCTTACTGTGAGTTTCTTGGTGGTTCGCTTGTTGCTTGGAAGACGAAAAAACAGGTAGCGGTTTCCCGTTCGAGTGTTGAGGCTGAGCTGCGGGCTATGGCTTCGGTGACTGCTGAGGTTACGGTGGTTGCTTGCAGATTTTGGGGTCTTTGTTACGACATCCACTCCACTTTTGTCAGATAGTACATGTGCTATCAGTATTGCACGTGATCCGGTCAAGCATGAGCTGACCAAGCATATTGGTGTTGATGCTTTTTATACACGTGCTCAGGTGCAGGATCAGGTTGTTGCGTTTCATTATGTGCCTTCAGACTTGCAGTTGGCAGATTTCTTTACAAAGGCACAAACTCGCGCACAGCATGATTTCTTACTCTCCAAACTCAGTATTGTGGATCCACCATAAGTTTAAGGGGGGTGTTAGAGTATATACTTGTATATTGTAGTTTCTCATATGTTAGGGGCTTTTTATATTTACACTTGTACATGTACTATATATATTCTGGCCTTTGGTCCTCTGGTAATACAAACATCTACTACCTAACACAAGGTACCCTGCCTCCATACCCGAGTGCAGTTGGCCATCGAGATAGCTGCCGACACACCTCCACTTCTCGCCACTTGTAGACGCGCCGCTAACGTCCATGAGAACCAGCCCGCACTTGACCCAAGACACCCGCCCCAGCACCGTGACTACCTACCCGAGGCCACCGCCTCAGCATCCAACCTCCACACGCATCCCAACATATCGGGTGGATAAGGTCGTCACAGCCACAAGGAAGACGTCGACCATTGCAGATGCCTGACCCTGACGCCAACCATGCCCCAAGACGCAGCCACCCGAGCATGCCCGGATCCGGTGGCTAGCAACCCAGATCCATATTGGGTGAAGTGGCGTCTTTGCCCGCCTGCTCGAGCAAGCACAGGGGCCCCAACCCTGGCCTCAAGCACGAGCAGCACCGGCGCGACTCCCAAGCTCGGGGAGAGCCGCCGCTGCGAGACCTTGCGACGCCACCAACCAAAGCACCAATGTGACGGAGCCGTTCCCGAGCAATGCGTCAAGACCTCCGCACCCGAGGCAAAATCGACACCAAATTATAGGAGTACTTATTGTGATCTGTCTCATCATCTTATCCTGGCACCAACCAGGCCTAACTTTCTTGCCATGCAAGCCCTTTACGGAAACCATCAATCATCGCTTCTTCCAATGTCTGAACTCAACTCCAGGAATTTTATAATCTGGTGGATCGATCCTCCAGGAAAGCTGGACGAGAGGCGTGCAAGCAGAGACAAGAGGACTAGCTACGTGTAGTCTACGAGACGGGCGCCTGCTAAAAAAAAGAGGCTGAGGAGATTGGATCGATCGACGGCCGATCCGCGGCCCATGCGGCGTTCCCGTGCAGTAGGGCCATTCCCCACGAGGGCTCTCGAAAAGAACCAAACGAGGGCAGGAACTGTTTCGTCCAGAGCATCATGCATGTCGCATGCTGCGTGCGCATGCGAAGGGCCGAAGGGCGTCGGTCCCGTGGTCCGAGTACCCCCGATCCCATGCAATGATATGTGTTCACTGTCGAGCGAGTACTATGATCTACTGTACAAGTGTACGGATATGATTGCTGCAATATCTTTTGTTATCAAGTACTGTAGCGTTCATGTGCACGATCGGAGTGCGGCCATGCCTACACTCATGCATGCATGGTGCACGGATTAATGGTCACCCTGGTGATTATTTGGTCCCATTCTTCCGGCTGAACCATGAATGGTGTAGTTGCTTTCATGTACTCATACATCAACTTGTTTAGGGCATTTCCACCGGGTCGATCCAACCCGTTCCGGCGTGTCCGAACCAGTCCGCGCGGACGCGCACGACGTGTGTGGCGCCACGGCGGCACGACCCATCCGTCCCAACGCGTCCGGCTCGATCCATCTGTGCACTTAATTTGCATGACCACTGGGTCGGCCCGGACACGGGCAGGTCGCCGGCGTGTCTCCCCGCGCGTGCTAGTGGCCCACCGACCAGCGACAGGCTCAACCGTGTCGCCGATTCAGACGCAACCGCGGCACCGATTCAGACGCAAAGGCCGCGGCACCGATTCAGGGCGGCGGACTGAACGGCGGCACCGAATCAAACGCAACGGTGGCAGTCTTCGCCATCAATGACGACGGGACGGGGTGTCGCCTGAGTTCCCGCGCCGGTATTGATGGCGAAGGCGCGAGAACTTGCGCGCGCTCCCACCGACAGGGGCTACTTAAGCTGCCCCCCTGCGGCCGTCGGTGCTGCACACCTCCCCTCCTCTCGCCATCGTCGTTGTCGTAGCCTCTGAGCAAGCCGCCGCAGCCACCTCCACCACCACCACCACCGTCGTGATGAAGAAGCCGGGGTGGTTTAGGAAGTCAAAGAACGACCACGAAGCCGGCAGATCCGGCTCGAGCGGCCGGCACCGCCAGAGCAGCACACCATCGTTCGCTCGGGGGGTGCTGCCACCGCCGCCCTTGGCGCAGGACTTCCTCGGCGTCTGAGCCCCCCGCGCCGGGAGGATGCGGAGCAAGCCCGTGACTGCCGGTACTTCCGCATTGCGGAGTGCAAACGACAGTGGAGGGAGGGGAGAGGCATCGCCCACCATGATGTCTCCCTCCCCACGGGCTGGCACCTCAACTAGGAGCATGTGCCGGTGCCGCCCGCCCTGAAGGATGACAAGGCGCTGGTGGCAGAGATGGCCCGCCGCATCCGCAAGCTCCCGCAAGCCTTCCAGTACGACCCCGCGTACTAGAATCCGGTCTTCTGGAGGAAGTTCCTCGACTAGGAGCACACGGCGCGCCGCCTCAGTGCCTACCGCGGCGAGTTCGACCCGCTAGGCCCCCGCGACCTCCCCGCCATCGAGGCCGCCTCTGACGGCGTCGTCAACCACTTCGAAGCCGACCTCGGCGGCGACGACAACGACGACAACATCGTCGTCAAGGAGGAGGAGGACAAGGCGGAGAGGTCGTCCTCCGCATCCGCCGCCGTGCACCTGCCCCCGGAGTACCAGGCGGTCCTGGCACGGGGCTACGACGAGGACGCCATCCTCGAGTAGGCCATCGCGGCCAGCACGAGGGATGAGGAGGCCATGTGGGCCGGCTACCAGGAGGTTGTGCAGCTCACCGGCCTGGTGGCGCGCGTCAACGCCGGGCAGCCACTGCCACCGCCCCCACTGTAGCAACTGCAGGCGTGGGCTGCTCCGTCGGCGTCACAGTGGTCTGCCCCACCCGCGCCTAGGTGGTACGCTCCGCCCGCGTTGGCGGAAACAGACACGTGGCCGCCATGGCGAGGCCAGGTGACCGACCACCCGGCACCTCCCGTGCCGGCGCCGGCTCCGGGTCTGCCGTCGCCACACCTCTGGACGCCGTCGGAGTACATCGACCTCGATCCATAGACAGACGCGGCGTCGGCGGGGAGAAGATCGTCGGTAGCCAGGGCTAGGGCCGGGGCCAGTTTTTCCTTCTTTTTTATCTTTTTGAATGTAATATATTTTGTTTAATTATGAATAAACTTTACCAGTTTATTTTACGCGCGAATCGTGCCGGTTTGAATTTAAAAGAACCAACATGGCTAGACGGACATTTGGGTCGCGCTGCTGGGCGCGGCTGTCCGGACAGGCCGGACCTCGGTCCCAAAGTGACCGCGGGCCGACCCAAACGGACAGAAACAGACGGTTTTTGTCGCGCGTTTGGGACGGTCCGGTGGAGATGCCCTTACTACAACAGCACGTATAATTCTATGTACTATGTATATTATGATATTTCATTCTATTTGGATGAACGTTATTTTAAAAGATTTTATCTACAATGAACTGAAATTCAAACATACCAGGAAAGAATTATCAGTAAATAAAATATATTGCATTGTGCATTCTATGAAAATATCAGCCTATTTCAACGTACGGTTTGTGAGTACGGGTCTTGTTAAGTTTCTATCACAACTTTTCAGAATTTCTTGCTGAATCCCATTATTTCAACCCGTATGTCTTTATGTGGAATGCTCTGAAAATCTTCGGTACATAGGGATTTCAGTGCATCGCTGCTACTATTAACGTAATTAGTGGTCGTGCTCGACACATCAACAAGTTCTCTCACGCCCTTGGCTTATCCGGAAGGTATCGCATAATTTTGCTTGCTTTTCTAAAGCGGTCTGTCATAGAAATGTGCAGCGAAATTCTTTTAGTTAACGTTGGCTTATTGCAATTAAGTATAGCAGAATCAAGCATGATGGACGCCGGGAGCAGGACACGGATTAGATCTTGATTCCCGGCCGTTTCGGAAGTTTTTCCAGGCAGCTACCGGAAAGCTTAGCATAGCATATCTACCTAGTAGAATACTAATCCCCAAAGCCCACGTGCTTATACTTGGCCAGCAACCGAAAGTTCTTTTTTTTTACTGAACAATAGGAAGGTCTTGGTAAGGATCGAATATGATTTTGGATCATCTGGTTGTAAAGCAAAACCAAAGTATCAACTGCGTATCACTCAATTATAATTTGGAGAAAGGAGGAATTTGCACTCCATCCATTCCAAATTAATTGACAAAGCTTTGGTCAGATTTAGCCTAGATGCACATATTTAGACACATTTTAGTGTGTAGGGTTATTTTAGAAGAAAAAAATACGACAATTAATTTGGAACAAAGGATTTTTTTATCCGAGCATGAAACCTAAATTATCGATGGTGCGGAAACACCTTGCTAAATTTTTTATTCGAAGGTGAAAGCAACCTGCATCATTTTTTTTCCATCTCAGGGTGACAAGGCAAATCAAAACCCTGTATCTTTTCTTTCTGGTTTTTCTTATTAATTAAATGATCAATTCTTCTTTTACCTAATAAAGAATGGTGTAAGTTCGAAGAAGATGAACACTATGAAAATGTTTAGAAACGAAAATTTGTAGTACCCGACCTCACAATGCAGTATGTTTTGACAAAAGACCTTTTTTTTAACTAATCCCGCATCTTCTCCCTCTAAGAAACTATTTCGAAATCTAACCCCTCTGTTCATCGCCAACTAGAGTGGAGCCGAACATAAGCTGTCGGTGCCGAAGCCCGTAAGCACAAGCCTAAAAATCCAACATGGCAAGTTCGGCTCAAAATAAAATGGAGCCGAACCTATGCAAGTTGGCTCCACTTAGGATTTTGTCACATAGGTTCGTTTGTCAATTTAGTTTACATGTTAAGCTTCGTTTAGTGTGGTGTCAACTTCACAAGTAAAAGGCGCTAGCTGATTTCTCGCCCACTCATTCCTTCTATCCTCCCCTCTAGCACTGCCCTTAATTTTTCTTCTTCTCCCTACTCTTCAAATCCACTCAAAACTCAAAGAATTTATTGGATCAAGACCATGCGATGTCATCTTCCAGATAATCTCTCTCAAATCCATTTGTTTTCACCAATTATAATGTCAATTTGCACATCATTTTTCCAATTTTTTTGTTGAACCCTAGATGTGATGATTTTGAATTATTTGCTACTAATGATATTTGGAGATGAAGTAGCACATGTATTCGTGCATTGAATTTATGCTCGTCTTAGGGTTTGGTAAGTTGTTTATTTTTAAAATTTAAAATCCCAGATACATGGATATACCATCACTAGTAGAAACCGGGCAATTTGCCCCGGTTCGTAAGGGCCTTTAGCCCCGGATTTTGAACCGGGGATGCGAAAGCGGGACTAAAGGTCCAAGCTTTAGCCCCGGTTCAGTTACGAACCGGGGCTAGAGGTCCAATCACTTGGCCTGCTTGGCGCGCTGGGCGGCAGGACATTTAGCCCCGGGTCGTGTTACGACCCGGGACTAAAGGTTCCCTGCCGCAGCAGCATTTTGTGTCATTTGGCTGCCGCGGCAGGGGATGGGGTTTTAGGGTTTTGTATTTTTTTTCATTTTGTGTTTTGTGTTCAATTATTTTTCATTCTGTGTTTTCATTAGAAACAACTTTTCGTATACATACAGAATCGCTACTACACAGTACTTGGCCACATTGACGCAATATATAATATAATTACTATTACAATCATATATATATGGAGTCCCAACAAGATCCAGAGCATGTCTATTTGATTACATGGAGATCATTACATGGATGCTTTAGGGTCTACTTATACAGTATTCTCCCTGTGGGTCTATGACCTCGTCGAGAAAAAATGCAGCAAATTCCTCTTAGATTGCTATTAGGCGGTCCTCTGGTAGGAGCTTGTCCTGCATCGCGTCCAACTATGTAAAAAGGAGATCGTATGGATTAGACTCAACACGATTTTTTGTAATAAAAATAAAGGGTGAATATATTGTTTACTTACTCGAACATTTTCCGAGGGCTTCTCAATACTGATGCGAATGAACTCGCACACGTAGAATCCACATAGATTAGTTCCCTGTGACTGCCTCGCGTACTTTACAAGAATAGAATTTAATCAAATAATAACGTTAGCATGATAAATGCACATAAACTAGAATTAAATAGATGCGCGGACTTAGCTCGTACTACTTACCGAGAGTGATTTAAAAAATAGCTCCTCACGCCATTGATCGCGGACATGTTTCTTGAACTTTGTCCAAACCCTACCCAACAAAGAAAATTAATGTATGAGTTAATAACTACTTGATATCCCAGAAAATGAACGAAAGAAACCGATATAGTGCGATAATGGTTGAAATTACCTCTGGAGCGCATCGATAATGATGTGGTAGTTTTCAATGTCTTTGTTTAGTGAGTCCATGATGTGAACTCTTCCCATGTCAAGTGAAATGCTTAGAAGAATCCAGTGGTACCTACGCAAGGTTTACATACGTCAGTAACTCATCATTTACACTGAACATCGAGTAAGCAAAAGTTAATGTGTATAAAAACTCACTTGCCGTCGTGGTAAGAAAATAGTATTTCGTTACAGAAATGTTGTTTCGTGAGAAACCGCAACAAGTTGTGCTCGGTCTCCAGTGGTTTATCCTTTAGTATAGCTCCATGAACTCGATGTGAGTCAATGTACCCAAATCCGTTGATAGCCTTTCTTTTACAATCGAGCATCTTCATTCTGCATCATTATATATAGCATACAAAAAAATATAGTGAGTATACTTACCGGCAATGAATTGAAAAAGCTGAGATAGAGACCTAATTACATAAATAAAGTAATTACTTATAAACAATACGAACTGAGGATAGTTTTGTCGAGTTCCTTTAGATTGAATAACTGAAATAATTCTATAAATTCAATAGGGACCTCGTCTTCAATGAAGTAATGCGATTTTCGAACTTTCAGTATGAGCCAATTTTGCTGTTCTTTTGATGCTTTCATGTACCATTCATGGAATCGTCGTATTTGTGTTGGCATATCCCGAAGCCTCTCAGAACTGACCAGAGGCTCCCCGTTAACAAATTTGGGTGCTACCTCAGCCTTGGGCATATCGCCGTGAATAATTTCATGAATAGGCATACCACATTGCTCGGCCAATATCCTAGCCGTTTCCGGATCCATAGGTTCTTCCTCATATAGTTGAGGTTTGGGTATGTTCACCTGGAGTGGGGGAGCGATTGGTTTGCTTGTTTCCCCAGCTAGGGAACATCTCTTTTGGTTCTTCGGCTACCACTCGATTGTTTTGCTTGTTTCCCCAGCTGAGGGACGTCTGTTCTGATGCTTCCGCTACCACTCGATTGTTTTGCTTGTTCCCCCTTCTGGGGAACCTCTTTTTTGATGCTTCCTCTACCGCTTGATCTCTTTTGTTTCAATGTCTTCTGAAGACATCATGTATAGTCATCTGGCGCATTTAACTGAGCTTGGGACGGCTGTGTCAGTAATTTCCTAAAGTGCTCTTTGGTTTCCGGTTTTATTTGGACCTCTGGCTCAGGTTGTTTCTTTTTAAAATGAGCATCCACTTCGGCACGTACGACCGCATCGGTCTCCTCATCGGTCAGGTCGTAAGCCCTCTTGGGAGGAACCGGCGGTACTCTTGGGAGGGGCGACAACTGTCGCTTCGGGCGTTGGTTATCGCTCGACAGAGCGGTGGTATTCTTCTGCTTTTGCCCCTTAGTGGGTGGAGGCGGCTGCGTAAATTGAGATGGACTCGTGTTGGGGTCATGGATTGGACTATTACTGGGAGGAGACGGTGCACTTGGAGGTGGACTTGGAGGAGACAGTTGCCTTGGTGGAGAAGGTGGCCTTGGTGTCGAGCCTGGAAACTTGATGTATTCTTTTTTCCAAAGAATGAGGCCACTCGTGACTTCTCCCAGTGTCATCTCCCCTTCACCTCTAGGGATGTCAAGCTATAGTGACTGACACATAGGTAGAATTTCATCCACACCGACACGAGCATAGCCAGCTGGAATCGGATTGCAATGGTAGGTCGCTCCCGGTGCAGAAGGTAAAGCAAAGCCGACCGCCACCTTCATGGATATATTCTTCAGTTCAACATGCAGCTCACAACTAGTCTTCTCCTTAATTGCATCCACGGGGTACACATCCATCGTTGCATCATTACCGTGGCTATCCGTGAAAGCCACGCTGCTTTTCCGTTGCGATGGGCCGACCGTACTGTCCGGTGTAGGATCTTGCTGTCGGAGTCCTTTAAGTTCATTAAGCTCTTGGCGATACTCCTGCAGCGCGGATTCAAACCTCGCGAACCGCTCCGTATCCTCCTCTTTTTGCCGCTTTGTTCTTCTCGATCGGCTTCTGTATGTGTCACGGTGCTCGGGAAACCCGATAACCCATGGATAAGAAGGTCCGAACCCTCTTGTTTGTCCAGCCTTTTCAGGATTCCCGAGAGCCTTTGTCAGCTCATCGTTCTCTCTGTCGGGAACAAACGTTCCCTCTTAAACCTCTTTGATCACTTTAACAAGTTCTTTCTTGGGTGTAGAAATTTCTTCGGCTGCAACAATCTCGCCTGTTTCTGGGTCTAATGATGCCCCATGCCCGAATACCCAATTTCTTGACCTCAAGGGCCAACTAGACATAGCTGGAGTGACCCCTTTAGCCTCTAGGTCAGCCCCAGCTTTATCCCACTTAGGCATGGCACTCTTGTAGCCACTTGTGCCCATATGATGGTGATATTTCTTTTTGGCTGCATTTTCCTTATTTTTTGCTGATATGCCTTAGCTGGTGCTGAGGTCTTGTATTCCACAAATGCGGCCCAGTTATCCTGCTGCAACTCTAGTGGGCCAACGAATGGAGGAGTTCAAGACATACTTGTGGTACAATCTTTTTTTCCATTCCTTGAATAGTTCGGCCATCTTCTTAAGAGCAAAGTGCTTGACTTTCCTCGTCATTTGCTGTGTGAGCTTATCAGTCTCCAAGACAGGTAGGGTGAAATGTGTCATGAGAGAATTCCACATTGTATCTTTCGCTCTGTCATCTACAAAACTAGCCCCAGCTGGATCCTTTTTCTTTCCTGACTTGTTCCAGTTTCGCATGGTGATCGGGACTTTGTCTCTAACAATCACTCCGCGTTGACTTGTAAATGCATTTGTAGCTTCTTTGGGATCTAGCGGTTGACCCTGCGGAGAGACTAAGTCAATGCTGAAATGGACATTAGCGGGCAACTTGTGTGTCGGGCCTCTTGTATTTGTAGAAGATTGGTCGGAAGCGGAGGTCTAAGAGAAGAAACATTCGTCAGTACATATATACGAATCAATTAGTGCATATATACTAGTGAACCATCGATAGAGGTTTTATATATCTTGATGGAGTTTGTTATTATTATGGTGTCTTCACCATGGTCTCCACGATGGTCAGCACCATCGTCTCTACTATTTGGTCCACCATCGTCTCCTCCAGACAAATTAAGATATTCGGAGCCATCATAATAAGACCCCCTAGTACCCTCATCTATAATGTCGAGGAGCTCCTCTTCATTCTGTCTACCGTCCATAGCTTAACTAATACAGAAAAAGAATATTGCACTAAGTAAAAGAATATTACAACTGCGACAACTCGGATACAATACTTAGTGATTAAGATAAATTACAATAATATAAGATAAAGTACATTATTAATACATCACCGGAGAATAGCTCGGGTGCATTATAGGATAAAGTATATTATTAATACATCATCGGAGATAAAGTACATTATTAAGATAAACTAGCGAACGCGGCTGCCGCGTTCTGTGCTACGGGAGCTCTGCAGCCACAGAAGAGGAACCATCACCGGAGAATAGCTCGGGTGAGATCCGTGAACCTGCCAGATATTAGAGAACCTAGTCTCCAAAAGATACATGTATCGCCGTACATGCTCGTCCTCCTCCCTGATACGACGACGTACCACCTCCTCGGGGGCTGGTTCCCTCTGCACCGCTCCTGGACCTCGTGGACGCCACCAAAGAAGCTCCGGGTCGACGATGATACCCGGATTCCTCACCAAGGTACGAGTCCTGACAGGTAGCACCTCCCAGTGCCAACCCGGCGGAGCCCAGACTCGGACATCCCCGACGGAGTCCAGTAGGTTCGGACAAGGTGGACGCGGCATAACTAAATAATAGCAATAACTTACAATCATAAAACATAATTAACTAAGTAACCCTAACTAACCAATAAAACTAACCTATACAATTGACCTAATACTAATACTAAATAATACTAATACTAAATATTAATACTAATACAAAATACTAACTAAATAGTAATACAAATACTAATACTAATACTAATATTAATACTAATACTAAATACTAATACTAATACTAATACTAATACCAATACCAATACCAATACTAATACTAATATAATACTAATACTAATACTAATACTAATTAATACTAATACTAATTAATACTAATACTAATACAAAAATACTAATACTAAATACTAACCTAATTATTATTAACCTAATACTAACCTAATTAATACTAACCTGAATTAAAACATAATTAAACCTAATACTAACACTAAAACTGACGGCGAGGCGGCGATCACCATACCTGACGGCGAGGCGGAGCGGGCGGCGCAGGAGATGGTGCGGGCGGCGCGGCCGGAGATGGGACACGGACGGCGGCGGGCGGTGCGGAGGCGGGCGGCGCGGAGACGTACGGGACGGCGCGGGCGGCGCGGAGACAGGACGGACGGCGCGGGCGGCGGCGGCACGGAGGGCGCGACACGGACGGCGCGGGCGGCGGCACGAGCGGGCGGCGACAGGAGCTCTGGGAATGGAACTGTATCTCTCCGGATCGTGCCACGACCCGGGGCGGGGGTGGGGTATTTATACCACCCCCTTTAGCCCCGGGTTGTAGTACGAACCGGGGCTAAAGGGGGACCTTTAGCCCCGGTTCGTACTACAACCCGGGGCTAAAGGTGTTTTCGGCCCGCCGCACTTTCTGCGCGCCAAAACCCTTGGTTTGTAATACAAACCGAGGCTAAAGGTTATTTTTGGCGCCAAACCCAAAAATGGTTTATAGTTTTCAGAAAATTATGTATTATATATCAAAATTTTCAGAAAAAGAAGATCTATAATTTAAATCTAGTATCATACTTTATTATACAACTTAAATAAAATTATCTATTATCTAACAAGTATTATATTTAGTATAAATATTCACAAAAAATAATAAAAATATAGTTTATTATTTAAAAATGGAAAAAATACATATAATATAGCAAAATATTCACCAAAATATAGTAGAAATGTTCTCCCGCCATTTCCCCCGCTTCCCGCCATTTCCTCCGCTTCCCGCCATGTTCTCCCGCCATTTCCCCCGCTTCCCGCCATTTCCCCCGCTTCCTGCCATGTTTCTCCCGCCATTTCCCCCGCTTCCCGCCATGTTCTCCCGCCATGTCCCTCTATATCTAGGCCGACCACCATTTCTATTGACACATCCACACCTTCTCTCTCACATCAATGGACACCGCTTACTGGGCTTTTCTGACGCTCGAGGAGACCGAGGCGCTGTGCGCCTCCAGCTACCCATGCCCGCCGGGGTATCGGCTGCCCGCTGGCTGGATGCTGAGCACTGGAGGGGTTTCTGTTCCTCCTATGTCTCAAGGTTCGGCCCGCCAGGCGGCCATCACGAACCACTTCTACTTCGAGCTCACGCCGGAGCAGCGGATGGATCCCCATTGGGATCCCGACAACCTCGACACCTGGAATGCCTTCTTCGCAAACCGGCGGGAAAGGGAGCTCGCCAGGTACGAGGGTGACGGCCCGCCCCCAGTGAACCACAATGAGGCTGGTTGCCACCTGTGGTGGGCGAACCAGACTATCGCCGGTGTGATGCGCTACATCGCCATGGGAGACCATCCTCGCCTGAGGTACCCGCACTTTCACCAGCAGCATAGCCACAAGAATGGTGGTGGTGGTGAAGGCCTAGGACGTACTGGGGTCGTCATCCGGGAGCCCCCTCCCCCGCGCGTCGTGAATCTGAGGCCGGAGGATCCAACCGCGTGCTACGAGGAAGGGCTGAGGATCCATCCGCGTGCTACGAGAAACGACGATGACGATGACGATTCCGAAGACGACCCAGAAGCTGTGTCTACAGGGCTAGATATGATTATGACTAATTTTTACGTTTTAATATTAATAAATGTCTGGCCACAACAAGTTGCAATACTACCTATTGAGATCGAGAAAGTTCGTATCCATATACATATAAGAAGATCATTAAAAATAAAGGTTTAATAATATTGTACATCACCAACATCCACACATGTTAGGGTTTTCTTCTAATCCGTAACCATAGAGCATCTTCCTTATTTAACGGGATGCTTGGGTCATCATTCACAGCGAAGGGCGGAATTTCATGAAACTTATCATAATCGTCTGACATGTCTGTCTTATCCTCCACCCCCACGATGTTTCTTTTTTCTGAAAGAACTATGTGGCGCTTTGGCTCATCGGATGTTGTATTCTTTTGCTTATCTTTCCTTTTTCTCGGTTTGGTAGACATGTCCTTCACATAAAAAACATGAGCCACATCATTGGCTAGTACAAATGGTTCATCTCTATACGCAAGGTTGTTGAGATCCACTGTTGTCATTCTGTATTTCTTGTCTACCTCAACCCCGCCTCCTGTCAGCTTGACCCATTTGCACCGAAACAAAGGAACCTTAAAAAAGGTCCATAGTCAAGTTCCCATATCTCCTCTATGTAACCATAATATGTATCCTTTTGCCTATTCTCGTCTGTTGCATCAAATCGGACACCAATGTTTTGATTGGTGCTCTTTTTATCTTGGACGATCGTGTAAAATGTATTCCCATTTATCTCGTACCCTTGGAAAGTCAATATAGTCGAAGATGGTGACCTGGCCAACAAGTACAACCGCTCTCCAACATTTATGTCATTCATGAGATGTGACTGCAACCAACCGCCAAAAGTCCTCATATGTTCATCTCTAATCCAGGAGCCAGGCTTTCCCGGGTTGTTGGAGTGTACAATATTCTTGTGTTCCTCGATATACGGAGCCACCAAGGTGGAACTTTGCAGAACTGTGTAGTGTGCTTTAGTGAGAGAATGTCCGTCCATACATATCCTTGCTTTCTTTCCTAGCGTGCCTTTTCCACTAATTCTACCCTCATGCCGTGATTCAGGAACACCGATGGGCTTAAGGTCAGGAATAAAGTCAACACAAAACTCAATGACCTCCTCTGTTCCATATCCCTTTGAGATGCTTCCTTCTGGCCTAGCACGGTTATGAACATATTTCTTTAACACTCCCATGAACCTCTCAAAGGGGAACATATTGTGTAGAAATACAGGACCAAGAATGTTAATCTCATCGATTAGGTGAACTAGGAGGTGAGTCATAATATTGAAGAAGGATGGTGGGAACACCAACTCGAAGCTGACAAGACATTGGACCACATCTTTCTGTAACCTTAGTAGACTATCTAGACTGATTACCTTCTGAGAAATTGCATTGAGAAACGCACATAGCTTCACAATGGGTACTCGAACATTTTTCGGTAGGAGTCCCCTCAATGCAATCGGAAGCAGCTGGGTCATAAGCACGTGGCAGTCATGAGACTTTAGATTTTGAAATTTTTTCTCTGCCATATTTATTATTCCCTTTATGTTCGACGAGAAACCAGACGGGACCTTGATACTGTAAAGGACTTTAAAAAAGATTTCCTTCTCTTTTTTGGTAAGAGCGTAGCTAGCAGTACCTTCAAACAACTCTGGATGCATGCCGTCTCGGTCTTTTTTACGTTGTTGGTCCTGCCGTGCTTCAGGTGTATCTTTGCTCTTCCCATACACGCCGAAGAAGCCTAGTGACCCTTTCCAAAGATTACTTTTAAATCCTTCACCATGTCAAATACACCATCACTAGTATGGCGGATAGGCTTACACCGGCGGTCTGCCTCACCATTGAAATGCTTACCTTTCTTTCTTAGGATGTGCGAGGGTGGAAGAAAACGACGATTCCCCGGGTACACATTCTTCTTACATTTATCCAAATATATACTTTCAGTATCGTTTAAACAGTGTGTGCATGCATTGTATCCCTTGTTTGTCTGTCCTGAAATGTTACTAAGAGCAGGCCAATCATTGATTGTTATGAACAACAACGCTCGTAGGTCAAATTCCTCCTGTTTGTTCTCATCCCACACACGTACATCTTGTCCGTGCCACAACTGTAAGAGTTCTTCAACTAATGGCCTTAGGTACACATCAATGTCGTTGTCGGGTTGCTTCGGGCCTTGGATGAGCACTGGCATCATAATAAACTTCCGCTTCATGCACAACCAAGGAGGAAGGTTATAAATACACAGAGTCACAGGCCAGGTGCTATGACTGCAGCTCTGCTCCCCAAAAGGATTCATGTCATCTGTACTTAGACCAAACCATAAGTTCCTCGCATCACTTGCAAAGTCCGGAAACTCTCTCTCGATTTTTCTCCATTGTGACCCATCAGCGGGGTGTCTCAACATCTCGTCTTTCTTACGGTCTTCCACGTGCCATCGCAACAACTTGGCATGCTCTTTGTTCCTGAATAAACGTTTCAACCGTGGTATTATAGGAGCATACCACATCACCTTGGCAGGAACCCTCTTCATGCGGCGCTCGCCCTCAACATCACCAGGGTCATCTCGTCTTATCTTATACCGCAGTGCAGTGCATACTGGGCATGCATCCAAATTTTCGTACTCGCCGCGGTAGAGGATGCAGTCATTAATGCATGCATGTATCTTCTGCACCTCTAATCCTAGAGGGCAGACAAACTTCTTTGCTTCGTAGGTATTGGAGGGCAGTTCGTTATCCTTTGGAAGCAACTTTTTCATTATTCTCAGCAACTTTTCAAATCTTTTGTCAGTCACACCGTTCTCTGCCTTCCATTGCAGCAATTCCAGTGTGCTACCCAGTTTTTTGTGCCCATCTTCACAATTTGGGTACAACAATTTTTTGTGATCCTCTAACATCTTCTTGAACTTCAACCTCTCCCTTTCAGTTACGCATTCTTTCTAGGCATCAACAATGGCCCGACTAAGATCATCATCGGGCAGATTTGATGCCCGTTCTTCATCTTTTTCTTCATCAATGTCTTCCATTGTAGTACATCGTATTCATGGTAGTCGTTGTCATTCTCTTCTTCTTCGTTGTCTTCCATCATAACCCCTCTTTCTCCGTGCTTGGTCCAACAATTATAGCCGGTCATGAAACCGGACCGAAACAGGTGGCTGTGAAGGACTCTTGAGGAAGAGTATTCTTTATGATTCCGACAGACACCACATGGACAAGACATAAAACCACTCCGCTTGTTTACCTCGGCCACAAGAAGAAAAGAATGCACGCCTTTAATGAACTCGTTAGAGAGTCGGTCAGCGTACATCCATTGCCGGCTCATCTGCAATATATAATTAATTAAGTACATCAAACATAATCATAATTAATTAGTACTAATCTAAAACCAGCAACCGGGACTAAAGATATGATGAACCTTTAGTCCCGGTTGGAGGCACCAACCGGGACTAAATGTGGATGTGGAGACAACATGTCGACACTATGTCCTCAGTGGGCAGCACTAAGCCAGTAAATTAAATGCCGACACTATTTTGGGTGGGTGGCAGCACTATGCCAGCGTGAGTGTGTCGACATTATGTCATCAGTGCCCGACACTATGTTGTGTTGCTTAATCTATAAATAGGTATGCATTCTTGTGAAGAACTGCAAGATGGTGTGTGAGACCAGGGACACCACTACGGTGGAGCTTCTCGAAGATGTCTTAGGACCTCGTCCTCAGACATCTTCGAGGAGCTCGCCGTAGAGGCACTCTCTAATATGTGAAATTAGTTAGCTCCACCAGCATACTGATTTAGCTAGAGAAGATATAAACCGAAAGATGGTGTGGGAGAGCAGGGACACCACTACGGCAGAACTTCTCGAAGATGTCTTAGGATCCCGTCCTCAGACATCTTCGAGGAGCTCGCCATAGAGGCACTCCCTAATATGTGAATTGTGATGTCTTCTTATCAAGCTTTTATGAATTAACCCTATCTTTGTTACAAATTTTTCAGTTTGTTGAACGCAGGTAGACGAAGAAGGATATTTTTCCCAGCTAGCTAGTTAGTTAGAATGATGAACTCACGCATGTGTGTGCTTCTAAAATAAATTTTCGAGACTCTATGTACCAAAACAAGATATATATTGATAGAATAATCCACATATTGTGATATTTACCTTAGAGTTTCTTACATTAATACAAGATAGATAGAATCTAAACATTGATATCGTGCTATCACTGCAAAAATTACTACCAAACTAAATCCACAAATCCATCTATAAGATAGAGCATGAAATGAGCTAATATAGCAATGAGAGTTCAAAGGATGAAGTTGCTCACCTTTTAGAACCTTTGGATAGATGGGGCACCACAAAATCTAGACAAATCTTGAGGAAAAAAAGGCATGAACTCGAGCTTGAAGCAAGAAAGAGAGAGAGAGGAGAGCCACCAGCTTGAATGGTGGCTCGGGCAGGGGAAGAACAAGATATAGCCAGACCTTTAGCCCCGGTTCGTGTCTAGAACCGGGGCTAAAGGTCCACCTTTAGCCCCGGGTCGTGTAACAAACCGGGGCTAAAGGGTCTGACGCCTGACCCGGCCTGCCTGAAACCCTTTAGCCCCGTTTTATTACACGACCCGGGTCTAAAGGTCCCGTTCGAACCGGGGCTAGTGTCTGCCACCCCCCTGGGCCAGTTCTAGCCGTTGGACCGGGGCATTAGTCCCGGTTTGTAGCCAAACCGGGGCTAATACCCCTGGACCAAAGGTCTGTTTTCTACTAGTGCATATTGACTATGTGTGCTTGTTTTTTTTGGGACATTTATTACTAGGATTTTAAATTTTAAAATAAAAAACATACCAAATCAATAAAAAAGATGAACAGTGCAAGAGAATTCTTTAGAAATATACATGCCTCATAGCCTGACGACTGTGGTCGAATTGCATTTCATGATATATATTCTAGCCTAGTCATTGCATTGGCATCCGCATCTACATTTGCTATCTTATGTAGCTTAAGAAAAACCAGTCGCGTACCCACTCGCTTCGCTCCCTAAGACGGCCACCAGGGTGACCCGCGTGCGCCGCTAGAGGCCCTCCAGCGCTTGCCTCTCATACCGCCGCTACCGTCGGCCCTCACTATGGCAGTGGCGGGCCCAACCGCCAAAGGAGGCTTGGGGCTGGTGGATGTCGGAGGTCGCCGCCGGAACTGCTGGGGCAGAGAAGGTCGGCATGTTGATGTGCAGCGGCCAGGGCGTCGCCCCTGGTCGGGTTGGTGGTGGAGGCTCTCTCCCGGCGGCGCCATGGCCGGCGGAGGAGGCGGTGCTGAGCCAGGTGGTCAGGATGAAACCCTAGATCTTTACCTGGGTGTCTCACGCGCCGCCCCCAATTCCTCTTCGTTGCATGGTTGGGCCGGATCCGCTGGAGGGTTGATCCTGCTCTAGTGCTGCCTTCCTCGATGCTGGCTAGCCCACGAGCTGCTGCTAGGGGTTGGAGCGGCGGATCTTGCAGGTTGCCGGCAAGTGGCATTGGGGTTGCCGACTCGGCTTGAATAAAGGTGGTGGTCCTCGGATCCCTCTCACACCAAGACGAAGATCTACTTGATGCTTTGCCTTCATTGATCTAGCCGGAGTGTCTAGTTCCGGAAGGCTCTACCGGCGATTTCCCATGGGCGTATCATGCCTGAAGTTTGCTGGATTAGAAGAATTTTGTTGTGCACACGTGTGTTTTTTGCTGACTGTTTGATTTCAGAGAGAGCGTTGTGAAGCTCTACTATCTGTTACTATCATGTGCATGTCTTTGACGATCCATGATGAAGTCAGATATGGAGAATATCATGAAGACATGGTCATAAAGGCTAGCTATGGTGGTTTGAGTCTTTTGTGATGTCCAGGATTTGGCTTGGTGATCCGTGACTCACAGCGGCGTCTGTTAGAGGGGCAATAGCACAGGAGAAGTTTACAGTCTTATCTTGTTGGATGAAAATCCAATGTCTGGCTTCATTGGTTGTGCCTGTTTTGCGAGCAGGGATTTTTCTCCAGGATGAAAACCTAGGTCTTTGACGGGCAATGACAGCGCTTGAGCACTGTTTTCTATTGGAGGTATCGCTTTTGCTAGGATCTGATCACTGTAGCAGGACTTTTCTTTTTTGTAATTCTTGTTTTTTTTTGCTGTGTGCACCCGTAATGCCAATAGGATAATATTGTTGCAGAGGCTTAATTGATATCTTCGTGATATTAGTATATGCTCCTTTTGAAAGAAAAAAATTAAAATGCATTGACATCCAGCTGTCCACTTGCTGATTTGCAGATCGGTAACTAACAATGTTGAAATTTAATTTGAAAATGAAGATATAATTAATTATACAGCACTTTTACGGTGGTTGGCCAATACTTCCTGGTACTTCTCGGTACTTCCCGTCAGATTTACTCTGACCCTCAGATCTGCACATTAATTAGCGGTTTTGAAATAGAAACACCCGTGATCAGGGGTAATATTATGGTATTTATAGCCTACCTATGATTAATAAGAGGTATTATGGGTCCACGGTCAATCTCTTTCTCCTCTCTTCTTTCTCGCTGTTCATCTTCTTCCTGCAGACGCGCACACACGGGAGTCCTCGGGTGGCCGGCGCCGGTGCTGCTACCCCGCATGGACGGACTCGCCACCGAACTGGTAAAGTCCGTGGGACACGCCGCGGGAAGGGACCAGGGCGGCAGGAGGGGTTGGGCGCATCGCCTTGGATGCTTCTTCCTCGACGACGCACGCGGGACGATGATGCGATGCTGACAGCAGGGGAGGACGGGGACACGAGATGGAGGTGGATACATATGCCTGTGGACATGCACCGCGCTCGGGGAGGGGACGAGGGTGGCGGGGAAAGCTTAGGTGCACGCAGCCTTAAGCTCGCGAGCTCGGCAATGGCGGTCGGGTTCAGGGAAGCTTCGGGTGACGTGAAAAATGAAGTATTAGAGGTCGGGGAGGCTAAATAGCAATGGCAGGAGCCTCTCCACTGATTTTTCCGAGTAGCAGGCTTCAGGTGGGTGGCCGCCGGCGAAGAGGTGATGAAGACGAGGAGATACCGATCAAGGAAGAGACTGGCTGGTGGGGCCAGTGGACCTTAAACTGATTTATTTAACATTAATAAATAAAATAGATCAGTACTTTCCAGTACTTCCTAGTATTTTATTTCTTGTACTTCCCAGTACTTCCTACTTCGCTGCCGTTGGATTGATATAGTTGGACGGTTGCTAAATTTGCCAATCATGGGAAAACTTGTTTTAATTATAATGAGATTAATCAACGAAATGTTTTCTTTAACTCGTCATCACTTGTACACCATGCCGACAACCCATATTTTCTACCTACTGCTACTTCTGAGGTGTGGATCGATCTTGACATCCCTGGACGTACGGCATCAGCAGGCGCGCGAGACAATTAAGCTTAGCAGCCTAGCACGTACGCGAGCTGCAATTTGTACTAGCAACTGGCTAGCAAGCAACAGCGCGCGTCGTCGATCCGGTACGAACGAGTCGCACAGGTCAACCATCGCCGAAAATCAGTTTTCCCGTTGTTCTTCATCTAGTTTCATTGTCCGAGGGTAATCTCTCCTGGATCTCTCTCTCGTTCGTCCCGCTTTATAAATAAAGCAACATCTCTCCTGGATCTCGTCAGCGTGAGCAGGGCTGGCGTGCTGTTAACAATTGGCACGTCGTTGATCTCGACCTCTCCCTTTCGGCTGCACGAGATCTCCCTTGCCTGCCGTGGATTCCAGAAGATCTTTGGCAGTCGCCATAATATATCTTCCATTTGTTTTGTTCTTCGAACCGCAATGGCAGAGTACTGGAGGTGCTAGTGCTACCAATCCTTGCCTCGAGCATTTTGCTGGACGTACGCGTTCGTGTCGGAAATCAGATATCGACGTACGTACGTACCTACGTCTTGCTAGATCGATCCATCCCTTTCCATGCCGGCCATGCGCGCGCGCGTGGAAAATTGCGTCAGGAACTCAGCACTCACGACTAAATAAAGCGGAATCTTAAAAAGCGAGCGGATTCGATCGAGTTCTTCTGGTACCAGCAAGTAGCTAGCCATGGTCATGCACGCATGCATATCGCTTTTACCGGCCAGAGACTTTTGCAAGCCCATGCAACGGCTCTATGAGGACGGCCGTACGCGCGTGCACGATCGGTCGACTGACACGCGAGTGCGCTCAATTTTGAGACGTCGCCACTCCACTCCCCGCTAGGACTACTGCTAGCAGTGCCGGAGCCAGGAATTGAACAGAGGGGGTCGTAACACTAAGCTCTAATTTTTTTTTGACAGAAAAAGCAAGTGTATTCAAAAAAAAAGTTCAAACTGAAGCAATTTACATATATCATCAAGTACAATGACAAAATGACCATAAAGAACAAAAACTAACAAAATAGAGCTATATTTTGATAAGATAGTATTATACCATTAATTTGTATCCATGTTGGGAAGTCAAAATGCACGAGGAAGATGACCTCTACGGTTACTGTAGGATTGAAAACGTACCAAATTTTGTTTTGAGAAAATTATGACCAATCAAACAATTACGGCCTCTTGACAAATATGCCCATCTCATTTTATCTCTAATTTCAGGTGTGCTATATTCATCAATTGGTTTCCGAAGTCGGCAAATATGGTATTTCTATGGATCGGTAATTATGGTATTTCTATAGAACCGTTGGTCGGCAAATATTACCAACTGACAGTTGGTCTTTTGGTCCAGCCAAAATGCGTGCGCGATCGCCCTTTCCTGCTTGGACCACCAAAATGTAGGCGCGAGGCCGAAACTTAGCACCATTGCGCGCTTGGGCCAGGAAAATTAGCGTGGGGCTGAAATTCTACGTGCCAACCAGTGTACAGAATTACCCTTGACTGATTTATTTTCAAGTGAAACAATACATCGGTAAAACTAGACATACATTGACATACAAGGTTGGTCGGGAAAATCCTTTCCGGACCGATTTTGGTCGGCGAAAGCATTTTCCCCAACCAATATTGGTGTCGCTGATTCTGTGCTATGGTGTAGTGTGGCATCGGGACCTGCAAGCTGGCAGAAGATATGCCGCCTCCGAGCTTTTCTATCGTCGCGTCTGTGGCGGGACCCGACCTACTCCACCCATTCCCCCACTTCGTGGAATAGATGGTTTTAAGCCGAGCACCAAGCCCGCCACGAGGCCATTGGGGTCCGCATTTTGGGCCTGGATGATGACAACGAGGACTAGTACGAAGACTCCGGGACGAAGGAGGAGGTGGAGGGCTACGATTTCCCATCGCGCCAGCCAGGCTTGCCGGGCTGGTTGCACTACTGGGGCACCATGACCGTGGAGGCTGCTAGTGATGTACAACTTTATCTATTCATGGCGCTTAATCGTTCCCTCATCCTGAACAACAGATCGCATAAGTTTCTTACTATGTCTGCCAGTGAGAATGCTATGGAAGTATCTTGTATTTGAATCCCATTCTAGGATGAATTGTGTTTTATAACGTTGGTACCATTTATCTCCTCCTCACGAAGAAGGCATGCTATTTGTGCATTTGCTTGGCTTTTTAGCTCAATTTTCATGTGTGGATAGCGAACGAACTTAGCCATCGCCCTAAGGCCATCGGTAACATACAAAAGTTGTTTTTTTTTCGATTTTAAGAATACATGTTGTGTGTCATGCCCAACCACCATGGTGTTTGCGTGTTGCACCCATCTTACTATTCCACCTTTGTATTGGGATACAACTGGCCATGTCATCCCTCACGGTGTATCCATCCAAATTCAAACTCTCTAGACATTCCAGTAGTTGGTAATATGGGAGCGTGGTTTGACAGAGCCTTAGTACGTCCTACAGTCCATACTGACAGCATATGGAATTTTAATTCCTACTAAATGTCCAATAGTACACCGTCCAGCTTCTCGTTTGTAGGTTTTGGAAGGTTGTTACGCCAAATGAATTGTCTTCCTACCATTGAAACCCCCTTAAATCTAATATGTCAATGACTGCATAGAATAAGAAAGCCCAATGATTATCCAACCGGCCTCTACTCTTCTTGAATGGAAACTGAAGCAGATTTAAATCTCCTAATGAGAATATTAGGGTATAGATTATCTTTTGCTATTGCTAGATTAACCATATCACGAAGAACATCGGCTTTAAACTCGTCATGGGAGGCACCATACACGGCGATAAGAGTCATTAGTTCCTTACTTCCAAAGTACTCCATTTAAATCGGCTTTATCATATGTATTGGCTAGCCAGCTGGGATAGGCAACTTGGCCATCTACTTGAGTGATTTCCTTACTTCCAAAGTACTGCATTTTCGCAGCAGCTTGTTGCGAAGCAAGCTCTGCACTAGCAAAAGCTAGAATATCGTGTGCAACCAAATGTACTCGGAGGCTCCCGATGCAACGTATCTCCATTGGTAGCCGAAGGATTGATCGAGACATGGTTTATCTTTTTTACTTTTCCAATTTCAGCAATGAGCTAGTCATGCATGCAGCCGACGCACAACTTGTAGCTGCCAGCTGGCTGCATAGTAGAACTTTCTATTTGGATTCATCTCAACGTGCGCACATTTTTACACCCAAACTCTTTTATACTTTTAATTTGATTTAAAAAAATCTATATAGATTGGCTTGGATTTTCTTGTATATAAGTCGATTTCCGAAAAGCGCAACAAACCACCTGTCCATTGTTTTCACCGCGTGCATCAGAATGCGACTTATAGGACACACGAATCGCAATGCAAATTCAATAAATTAGGACATGACTAAGCTCTAACTTAATTCTCTGTGAACTGGGAATTAGCAAAACTATTTATTTTTTTAGATTTTTACACCCAAACAAAAGTATAGTACTCCCTCCATCCTGAGATAAGTGATTTGGATTGTCTAGATTCGCCTGTATCTGACACATTTTATAGATACATGTAAATCCAGACACACCCGAGTCACTTGTTTCGCGACGTAGCGAGTAGTATTTTGCCTTTGCCTGCAAGCTAGCTTTCGATTTGGTTGTGGACAGTGCAAAGCTAGGCACGTTCGCTTGTTTCGGCGAGGCCAAAACAGGCTCGACAAAGGGATGGAAAAGCAGCTCCACTACGAACTGGATGCGTGTACACGGGCCAGCAGCAGTCCGGATGTAAGTGCACGCTGTCAAGAACAGATGGGTTTTCAGGTCGAAAATGTACTAGGGTCTAGGGTCCTAGTGACTGGAGACCGGGACTTGAACCCGGCCGGCCCCTACTCTGACGGTGAGGCGACACGACGATACGCTCAATCTGTCCATCGAGATCGATATATGATTTGGGCCGGGGTCTGGTACGGTGGGTGGTCCAGCTGCCAAGCACCATGCGGATGCATACAATACATACAGGACTTGGTGCTCCTGTTCCAACTTTAAGATCGGGCTACACAAGAGTCACGACAATAAGTGCACTGCGCACTATATTTGATACTCTATTCATCTAGGGGCCATCCTAATGACGGCCCACAAACGGACCGAGACCAACCCGTAAATGTAGCCATAGTCCTGGACCGGTTCATTTCAGCACAAACCCGGTCCAACATTGGGCCGAATGTGGTGGGGTCGATAGCTGCCGCGTCCTTCCGATAGTTTTACGTGACCCAACCATTAGTGGCTGATGGAGAGGGGAACCGTCGTCGTGTCCTTTTTAATAGGGACCGCATCATCTCTATCCACTCCTAGTCCACTCCGCCCCTCTGTTAAAACCCCTAGCCAAACCCTAACTCCCTCGTCACCGGCCACCGACATAGCTAGCTCCCTCGTCACCGGCCGCCAACAATGACGAAGCCATGGAAGAAGTGGTTCAAGCCTGTCCGCAACGACCACGAGGCCAGGTCGCCGTCGGGCGGCAGCTGCCACCGCCATTCCATCTCCTTCTCCTGCTTCACGCCCCGCGCGCGCCTCTGCGTCCTCGCTCAGAGTGGCAGGTGAACATGAGCCTCAAGACAGCCCACATGCTAGCGGAGGAGGGAATGTCGTGCATGTGGACGGACGTGCACCTGCCGGCGGGATAGCACCTCAACCAGGCCTACATCCCCGTCCAGGCCTAGGCCTGCGCGTCGGCGAGAGATCAGCCGCTTCCGAGCATTCCCTCCCTCCCTAGATCTGCACCGTGTCCCGACGTACTCCATCCACTACCGACTATGGGGCTCATGGTTTAAGATCAATCACCTAGACAACGACGACGACTATTGGGAGGATTACGGGGTGGATTTTGGCGTGGAGGATGAGCAGGAGGAGGAGCTCCTCGATTTCTTTGGCCCACCACGTCCGGGCCTGCTGCACTTGTCGCGGTTTAGTGTCACTGACAGCATCGAGGCCAAGGTCTTCCCCTAGTTGATGAAGGATAGTTTTCATGATTCCTCCATGAAAGATTGTGGAAGTATAGATTGTATTGATATTGCAGGAGGTAATTACACCGTGAGCCCTTAGGCTGTTTATATAGTACTAGAAGACTTGGGCAAGAAGACTAATAGAGATAAATTGGATTACAATATTGAACTGCCAAATATAACCTAACCGACATATACTCTAACACCCCCCATAGTCGGATCGGTAGTGACACAGACGGTCTGACAGGAGAATAAGCCGAAGGTGAGGTGGTAGCCCTTGTTGCCGATGTCAATGTAGTCGGGAGAGAGGGTGCTATAGTTGTGGTCGATGGTGCCGTTGGGGAAGTTATCGCCGTTGATGAAGTCGATGATGTTGTTGTGTTGTGCTCGATGTCGTTGTTGAGCCTGGAGAATTCGCCGTAGTAGTTGAGGTAGACGTAGTTTGGGTCGAAGTAGCTCGACTTGCAATACCGAGCTTTCTAGACTCGGGAACGAGTCGGAGACGAAGGCACGCATTGGTGTTGCCAATACCAGACGTGCGAAGACAGGGACCATCATGAGCCATGCGTGCTATAGCCGGATTGAGGACCAAAGAATTTTTTCCGTAAATGGTCGGTGTAGAAGTTGTCTGCCGTATCGGAGTAGAAGAAGTGACTGCAAGAAGAAAAATTGAGCACAGACTTGTGCAAATAAAAATTAGACTGCGTCTCTGGCGGCAAGGTCGTGGTGGACGAAGACGATGGTGGTAGTTGTCGATGGCGATTGAATTGTAGCGGTAGTCGATTTCGGGGATTAGACCCGTATTTTCCGCTTATATGAACGCGGCGTCGCTCGTGGAGAAGAACTTGTTGGCGTTGACGATGACCACGATTGGTGGTCGCGGCGACGATGTGGTGATGTTGTTCGTGTAGATGGTTGCCGACAATGATGACCACGGATGATGAAGGTGCAGCCCTTTGTTGACAGCGAGGCGTGCTCTCAGAGACGTGCATGCCGGTAGATGTTGGCCAAGATGGGCCGGCGTGGAGACGACGTGAGGACAGAGCAACCGATGCAGCGTGTGAAGGCGTCCCTTGGGGCGCTGTGCGGAGCCTCCTTGCCACGATAGTTGACGATGATTTGCCAGAGTTGAGTCGACGCCGAGGTTGAAGTAGAGGCGCGTGATGACGACATGCGGCTGTGGACGATGCTTTTGGTAGCTAAAAGAAAAATAGATCTAATAAGAAAAGAAATTTGCTAGAACTACTAAACCGATCTAGGGAATTGGAAGAAAAACTAGCTACGAGATGCGATGCCCCGGCAGAGACCGTGGAGATCGACCTCGCCGGGAGCGGCGCGGTGGAAGCGATGGCTAAAACCTAGGCCGGGGACGACATGCTCTGATACCATGAAAGACTGCGGAAGTATAGATTGTATTGATATTGCAAGAGGTAATTACATCGTGAGCCCTTAGGCTGTTTATATAGTACTAGAAGACTCGAGGGACAAGAAGACTAATAGAGATAGAATTGGATTACAATATTGAACTGCCAAATATAACCTAACCAACATATACTCTAACACTCCACAGTCTCGCTTCTGAGGAACATAACAGAATTTATTTGTTCGGCAGACGGCTCGGGGCAGCAAGTTTGGATCTTAAAGACAAATATATGTGGATAATAGGAGGAATCCCCTAGGCTTTATTCATAAGACGATCGAGATATTGTATAATGTGTCTACAAGATTCTCTCGGTGGGTTTATAATGACATCCGATGAGAGAGATGAATCTAGCTATTATGGTGTGTCCCTCTTCAAGTGAATGCCTTCGGATACTTATAGGCGTCGATGGTAGTCGAGCCCTTCTTAGTCACATCAGGTCTTCATCTTGTCTTGCACGTAATCATGATCTTTGATCTTCCTTGCACGTCCGTCCAATCTTCGAGATATCCAGAGAGCCGTCTTGCAGCCCTACATGCCAGGTAGTTGGAGAGCTTCTAGATGCAGACCTTCAGGTCCTTGATCGTCAGAGGTCATCGGGGGCAGGAATCGTGGGTTTAGGCCCATGTCCGGTACGTGTCTGAATCCACCCATCACCGACAACAGTAGTTCGTTGTGAACGTCAAGCCAAAGGACACCATCAAGGTCGAGCCGCCGGAGCGACCAATGACAGAGGAGGAGATTGAGGCTCCCATCCTGGCCTCGCAGCTGGATGAGGAGTGGAATTGGGAGGGCATGGGGCAGGCCCTCCATGATTCGTGGCTGGATGCTCAAGCTCCCGCTCCATCGGCCACCAGTGCTCCCTCAACCGCCAGCCTCGTGTGGCTGCCGCCAAAGTCTTCATCAAGATCGCGGACGATGACGACGAGAAGGCCTCCTGCGTCGCGTAGCAGGACCTGCGCTGGCTGACATCGCCACCCCACCAAGTTACGGCCACCCACTAGTACCTGGTGTCTTTTTTTTTGCACATTTTGGACGTGGAACAATGCTTGTTTTCAATATATTGTATAATTATTGTTATTTTTTTCCTTTTCTATTTATTGTCTGCTACTCCCTCCGTTTAAAAATAAGATATTTTAGCTTTGTGAAATGAATGTATTTAGAAGCTTTTAGTGTATATGTTCACTCTAAACCTTCACGAACCTATACACGAAAATACGTATAGATACATTCGATCAACAAAGCTAAAACATCTTATATTTTAAACGGAGGGAGTATGTTTTTTTTAGGTCACAGGCCAAGGGTTCCGCTCGGACGAGCTATCCTCCCTCAAACGGACCGAACCGACCAGTTCGCTGTCATTTTTGATGCCCTCAAGCGGCAGCTGCTGAGTAGGACGGACACCGGTCATGTAAACGTCGGGAATTGACCTTTGGATGGGTAGATTGTTCGCGTGCCATGTTCCCTGCGATCGATGTCCCCAGCTGGACTGGTCATATGTCGAATGAGTGATGTTGTTTACGATTATTGACAGGCAAACCCCACTATATGCGGCAGGGTCAGGTGTACTAGGCCTAATCTGGTCATTATCAAGCCATAAAGTAAAGGGATGACAACTCGATCCGTACGCCATAGAGATCGATCAGTTCAACACCTGTAGCTAGGTAGGTTAGGTATATAGAATACATGCTGACATAGACTATCAGTCTATCATGATACTATTATACTCTGCTCATCTGTCTCAATCAGGCATATCAGCAGCTATTAGCAAAGAAGCAATATTCTTGCAGACAACTTCAATTAGAACATACTAGTAGAACTTAGTTAAGTATGTCCGTTGTCCGGCCGGTAACCCACACGAAGTTGCGGCGCACACTGATCCGATTAGCCCTCTAGGGAATGTTATGTTGTGTGCACGCTTTACAATTAGCTGCAGGTCCAGACTGCTTTTCCATATTCCATCTCAGCGAATTAGTCTGTGTCGACGTAATCTCGTACGTAGAGGCTAAGTCAGTATATGCTGACTCATGTTCCAGTTTAGCACTGGCCTTCTCGCGCCTATAAATTGGGGGCTCGACGCAGGATTCAGAACGCACTCACTCACACTCGGCGGCTTAAGCTAGCTAACCAGCAGCAGCACCAAGAAGATACAGATAGCGAGAGGGAGGAGAGAGATCAGAGCGAGATGGCGACCGCAGCTGCTGCCTCGTTGAGCTTCCCTGTGATAAGCATGGAGAAGCTGGAGACGGAGGAGAGGGGCGCGGCCATGGAGGTCATCCGCGACGCCTGCGAGAACTGGGGCTTCTTCGAGGTACCTCTGCCTCAGACATATAGAACTTTTAGGAGTAGTAGAATAATTGATGATCCTAGTGTTTCAGGATTCTTGATATGAGTTTTTTAGGAAACAGCATGGATAAGATTCTCGACATGATTAACTCAGATATGTGTGCGTGCAGCTTCTGAACCATGGCATCTCGCACGAGCTGATGGACGAGGTGGAGCGAGTGAGCAAGGCGCACTACAGGGACCACAGGGAGGAGAGGTTCAGAGAGTTCGCGGCGAGGACGCTGGAGGCCGGCGAGAAGGGCGACGACGTGAAGGACGTGGACTGGGAGAGCACCTTCTTCGTCCGCCACCTCCCCGCCTCCAACCTCGCCGACCTGCCCGACCTCGACGACCACTACAGGTACATAAACACCATCGCAGGCGCGTGATTTGTTAGCTAATTAACTGCAATTTGAAAAAGAGAGGCCCAGCATCAGCTTTGACGGGAATTAATTAGCTGAAAAGGCACCGAGTTGATTAATTAGGCACCGTGTTTTTTAATCGGGAGATTCTGGTCTATAATTCAACTCCAATTTGAAGCTTTGGGCCCTGTCTTTCTTGCTTTTTCTACTAGTCCAAAATAGCAAGGCTGACCCAGCATTTTGTACACCTGGCACAGTCAACAGCTCTTAAAAACACAATCTTACTGGACTGCCTAATTTCTACGATCCGATGAGTGCCATTTCTATGACTGCTGCTGACAGAGAACAGATATAGAACTGGGATATCGACAGGAGATAAGATTGCACACATCAGAACCTAATTAAACAGCAGTAACCAACACGACTGGAATCGCCTTTTTAGCTAGTGACATTTGTCGGAACGAGCAAATATATTCCTGACAAAGCTGCCTTCTTTCCTCGTGTCGTCGATGCTACAGGCAAGTGATGAAGGAATTCGCGTCGGAGATCGAGAAGCTGGCGGAGCGCGTCCTCGACCTGCTGTGCGAGAACCTGGGCCTGGAGAAGGGCTACCTCAAACAAGTCTTCGCGGGCTCCAAGGGTTCGCCGACGTTCGGCACCAAGGTAAGCAGCTACCCGCCGTGCCCGCGCCCAGACCTCGTCGACGGCCTCCGCGCACACACCGACGCCGGAGGCGTCATCCTGCTGTTCCAGGACGACCAGGTGAGCGGCCTGCAGCTCCTCAAGGACGGGGCCTGGGTGGACGTGCCCCCCATGCGCCACGCCGTCGTCGTCAACATCGGCGACCAGCTGGAGGTGATCACGAACGGGCGGTACAAGAGCGTGCTGCACCGCGTCATGACGCGCACCGACGGGAACCGCATGTCCATCGCGTCCTTCTACAACCCGGGAGCGGACGCCGTCATCTTCCCGGCGCCGGCGCTCGTCGCCGATGGCGCCGCGGCGGAGGAGAACGAGAGGGGGGAGGGCGGCGCGGCCGTGTACCCGAGGTTCGTGTTCGAGGACTACATGAACCTGTACATGCGCCACAAGTTCGAGGCCAAGGAGCCACGCTTCGAGGCCATGAAGACGGACGCCGCGCCCATCGCCACCGCCTGATCGTCAGTGACAGTCCTGCCTGGATTGATTCAGATAAAAGTATTTTTCAGATGTGGTGTGGTGTGTACCGTAGATATTTTGTGTGTACCTAATGTTTTCGCTCGTTGGCATCACCGTATATGCTGGCTTGTGTTACCGACCGTGTGAGATGAAGCAATGTAGTATTCGTGGGGAAATAATTCTATGATTTAGTCCATAAGTAGATCAACTCCTACTATTGACACATGCCAATTTTGATAAAAAATGATTGCTAATCTTGTTTTTCTCTGTTTTAGACACTTGTTGTTTGTTAAAGCTGGCTCGCGTCTCTAAATCTGTGGATCAGGTCTTATAAAAATATTTTTTATACACGCGTACGTATGGTAGCATCTGTGTAACCACGTTACCGGTGTGCAACATGCCAATGCCTATGGTTATTTTTATCCAACATGCCTGTTTTGTGTAGGCATGGGTCAGGATGCAAACGGACAGGCAACCTGCGCATCCGAGCATCTCTAATAGGCTCCTCAAGTGCTCCCCCTCTATTCGTACACAACTTGCCTAAAAACTAAACCCAACGGGCGTCCCTCAAATCTTGTCCTCTGCCCGCATAACCCACTTTCTTCCAAACTGGCCTTAAACTTGGAGGCAGGTTTTTTTTACCCGCAAAAGAAAACTTGGAGGCGGTGTAATGAGCCAAAGAAATAGGAAAAGGGACTAAGGGCTGATATTGAATTTGTGCATTTCATATTAGGACATCAAAATTGAGGGGAATTTGAAATTTTTGTAAATTGAGTGTTGACACTTAAAATTTTGAATTAGAGTTGAATCAAGTCAACCCTAAAGTTACCCTAAAAAAAGTCAACCCTAAAGTTTGAACTCAAATTCGAATTTGAAATGCTTGAGAGTCGTTTGAACGAATAGTTATTAGACACATAGTCATAAGCCACACACACATCCAAGCAAGCAAGTGCATGAAATACAACATACCAACATTTTGAATTCAAACTTGAGGTTTGAATAATTCAAACTTGAATTCATAAGTAAAGGATACAATATTAAGTGATTAACACAACAGGAATCTCATCAAACCAAAAGTAATCTAAACTTTATTCATATTTGAAGTGAGTACAAGTTTGAGATTTACAAAGTTTGAAACAAAGAAAGAGAAATTATAAAGAAAGGAAGAAAATCCTAAAGACTAAACCTATCTATTTCCTATCTATGACATATCTATTCTGCTTATCTTGATCTTGCTGAATCCACACTACATCATCTACGCTTCTCATCCTTGCTGCCACTTGAGCACTTCAACCTGCAAACACTAACACACAACAGAATTTAGATAAGATTAAAATGTAGGTTCGCCCTAAGGCAAAGCCAAATAAATATAGAATCCAAAACAACAATTCAGGAACAAGTCCCGAACCACAGGGCTTGAGCTAAAGCAAATGTAAACCCCAGGAGATGACAACCAATTAACCAGTAAAGAACAATATGAACCAAAAACACATCTGATTGCATAGATCACTACAGTAGACAATAACTATGCCACAATGAAATAGTAGGCAAGAACATGTAGCCATTATCTAGTAGAAACTAGGAATCAACCATAAATAGTAAGCCGATTAGATCAACATTAGGACAGTATAGAAAAACCATCCAGCCAAACTAACTACCCAAGCCTTGGATTCATATTAAAACCACAAACATTGGAGGATGAACACTTAACAGTTCATTACTCCAAAATTAACAAGAACTAGAGTAAATCCAGAAACTATTGAAAAACCATTTAGATCATAAACCAGTAGGATCCCAGAATATCACTACATTCTAGTACATTGACAGTACTCCCAAAACAGACTAAAAACCTAGAAATAGAAACCAGTATAGAAACTCTCAACATCACCAGTGAGAAATCTAAACCTATAGGAATCTTAGGAACCATCAAACAAACCTACTTACCAAATGAAATCCCCAGGCTCAAGATTCTAGCAAGAACAAGCATAATAACTGAAAACTAAAACATCAATAGTTGAAATTGTAAACCAATAGAACACTTAGAAACCCTAATCTAAGAACAATCACCACAGGATTCATCAAGGCATTAGATTCTGCCTCGAACCCTAGAACACTAGGAATTTAAAACATGATCAGGTAGAATTCTAAACCAATCAAACTTCACAACAATGATAACTGTGATCAATCATCCAAATAGAAATACAAGGGCCATGTATGAAAACAAAATTAAAACCATCATAAATCAAATAATAAACACTTGTCATGCTCCAAGACCAGAACATGACAAAACCCAAACCGACATTCCTATATAGGCATATGCAGATACTTATCCCCTGCACATACAAATAAAAGGGTCATATGCCAATTTTGGCATGCACACATAAGTTAAACCCAACATGGGCTTAACCACCAAAAATTCCTTGCCACTTATGAATAAGTTATCCAACATAGGCAGTTTCACACATATCTAAGCAGGTGAATCACCTAAATGCATGGTATAGGTGTCATTACCACATCCATTTAGTAACACTATAAATAGATGACCACCCGAGACCCTAGAACTCACAACTCACTAGTCTAGTTGAGATTAAAAACACACACACTAGTTTAGAGAGAGATCTATGAGGCGGAAGAATTAAGAAGGAAGGAGAGGAACTTGAAGAACACTTCAAGAACCAAAGGAAGAACAATAAGCTACTATATATCTTCATCAAGCAAGCTTAGGAAACTACAAAGGTTTTAGCTTAGAAACTTTTGGGATGAGTATGATAATAAGAAATAGGGAGAAAGGGAAGATATATGTAGTAATACTAATATCTAGAACCAACAGTTCATCCATGATAATGATCTTTTTGTTAGGAAGAAAGCACAAGCACAGTAACTTGATCACCATATGTGTACACTTAGTGAAGAGGCATCATAGATGATAACCAAGCAACTATACCCTATGCACAACCACTAAGCCTTGATTGAATAATTGATTGATTGAATTGAGTGTGATTCAAAGAACATAATGAAAGAAAGCACTAATTAACTAAAATACTTTAACCAACAGTAACCTATAATGAACTACAGTAACAATGACATCTGTCAAGTGAGCCATGAAAGGAATTCATAAACAACAACATCTTCATCCCCTAAGAATTGTGAATTCAGAGGATGAAGAAGAAATTTTAATGAAAACACATCAAACTGTGTCCTTATTACAAAGTAAACATTAATTTAGAACAATTATTAAACTAGCAACTCAACTGAGCTGTGGAAATTGATTGAAAAACAATTAAGCAACCAATGCCAATTAAGAAAGCTTATATACAATCCTATATAAAAGCTTTGCAATATTGATCATACAAATGAATGGATCAGTACACTATACCTAGAATTAGCCAGTATAATAATCTCACATTAATCTAAGCGAATGATAGAAGAACATGCTCAATAGTCAAACTGTAACACAAGACTAAACAACAGTAAATAGAACCTAACCATGATCATGTCAAGCATTGGAGAGAACACTAGCATACTAAAACACTATAGAATACACTATAAGCATATAGAACTCCCTTGAACTGTGTAGAAACCCTAGAGGCGGAACCACTAGGAAGAACAGTGGAGGAAAACCCTAGAAATGGGGGTAAATCTCCCAAAAAACATTAGTATAGATTGTTGTAGAAATAAAAAGGGGGAAGAGAAATTACCTTCAAAAAGTAGGAGCCCAACTCACCACTAGTTGAGAATAAGAACGGTAGACATAGCAGCGACTGGCGGCACAAGGAGTACCTAGAGGGGCATCTCGACCTACACCTGCTAGGGCGGAAAAGGCGGTGTTGTAGACCTAACTAGGCGCCATCTTGATGATAGAGAGCACCGGAGTTGCGCTAGAGACAGGGAAGCCAATGCAGCACAACCCTAGAATGGGTTAGGGTTGCCAACAAGCCGTAGGAGGCAAGAGAGATGAATCGGTGCGGTAGAAAGGTAGAGCAGGAGGAAAGGAGTTGTTTAACGGAAGCATAGTGGAGAGAGAGGCCGGAGACGGTTAGGGGAATGGGGCAGAGCGACGGCCGCGCCATTGCCTCGAGTGTGAGGGAGAGAGAGAGAGTGAGAGAGAATGAGGGGTGGGGCTATGCACGTGGACCCAGCGGGTCCAGTCATTTAAGTGATTGGACTGACTGGTGGGCCTGAGGGCATTTGGTCTTTACACAATTCTTTAAATACCCATTCAACCAAAACAACCCTAGAATTTTTAGAAAAATAAAATAAAAATATCCCTAGATAGATAAAATTGAGTAGAATACAAAAGGTATTTTTTATGATTTTTAAAAATAGCTATGAGGTGATGAAAAATACAAACCTCTTAAAAAGGATTAAAACCCTAAAGTAAAATGCAAATCCTAAATCATTAAAATAAAAATAGATCCAAACAAGGAAAAATATAAGGAATAAGAATTCTTATTTTTATGGAATTATAAAATAAAATAATAAAGAGGTCTATAGTAAAGCTATACAATAAATATTAAATAACCAAGGAGGAAATAAAAAACCCAAAATAATAAATAACCCATTGAAAATATGAAACCTTGATTATTCCCTTACTACATATTGCATCTGCACCAATAATGAGTGGGATAGGAATGATCCTAAGATTTCAGAAGGCACCGTATTTGAAACGATGCGGGACTATCGTAATTCCTTACTACATATTGCATCTGCACTAATAATGATTATGTTGTTATTAAGAGTGAGCCAGCAAGGTTCATAGTGAAGTGCCCATACAAGAGGTGTAGGTGGAGGATGCACGCATCCACTATGCTCAGGAGCAGTTTGGTTCAGATATTACAACCAGTTGTATATTTTAGATCATTGTGTAGAATTTGTTAATTGTACCTGAATTTTTCATTATGTTTCAGATAAAAGGTAGCCGGTTCGAACATTCTTGTCCACCTCAAGGGGGACAAAACAAAACTAGCAAAGACTAGGTGGTTGGCAGATGCAATCATGAATTGGATGAGAGCGAACCCATCACTTGGTGCAACAACGCTCATAAAAAGTTTCTGAAAAGTTTAATATTACAGTACCTTACGTTAGGATGTTGTATGCAAAGGAAATGGCTCTTGATAGGATCAATGGTCCATGGAATGAAAGTTTTCAGTTGCTTTACAGCTTCAAAGCTAAAGTGAAGATGGCTAGTCCAGGTAGTGTTGTACAGATAGACAGACATACATTTTAGTACAAAATAAGAGGGAAGACAATGGAGAAGGAGTGCTTTAGAAGGGCTTTTGTTTGTTTCAAAGCTTGCTGGCAAGGGTTTCTGGATGGTTGTAGGCCTTATTTGGCCGTGGATGCAACAACTCTTCATGGCAGATTTAAAGGACAGCTAGTAGTTGCTACTGCAGTTGATGGCCACAATTAGATGTTCCCTATTGCTTTTGGAGTTTTGGAGATTGAGTCGGAGGAAAGTTGGACTTGGTTTCTGGAGAATTTGCGCGCCCTTATAGGTCATCCACCAGGACTTACTATCCACACAGATGCTTGCAAAGGTTTGGAGAAAGCTGTACAAGCAGTATTCCCTGGAGTGGAGCATAGGGAATGTATGCGACACTTAGTGCAGAATTTTACAAAGAAATTCAAGGGTAAAGTTTATGCTGATAACCTATGTCCAGCTTCATACACATGCAGTTTGAGGAAGCATCTGTATCATTTGGAAGTGTTGTATAAACAAAAACCAGCGGTGAAGGAGTACTTGGATGCACATCATGGAATGATGTGGTCAAGAAGCCAATTCAATTAAATTTGCAAGGTATACTCTGTGACAAGTAACCTTGTATAGAGTTTCAATGCAAAGGTCAAGTCATTGAAAGGGCTTATGTTGTGGCAAATATTTGATAAGATTAGGCAGATGATCGTGATAAAGATCGATTTGCATCAAAGAATTGCATCAATAGTATATGCTGGCCATCTCATCCTCCCATCTTTGATTAAGGCTTTGCATGCTAGGGGGAAACAATTGAAGATGAAATGCATTAGAAAAGGAATGGAGGCTGACGTAACGTATACTGACAGTAAAGATAGGCAATGGAGGTATCCAGTGAGTTTGGCTGACAGGACATGCCATTGCAGGCAATGGCAGCTCCGTGGGAAACCCTACATACATGCATTGTTTTTCATGGGTGTTCTAAGAGGTGAAGAGGGTGAAGTTGATCAGTACGTGTCGGAGTATTTCTCTGTTGCCAAATTTAGTGCAGCATATGCTCAGAATGTTCTAGCCTTGTTGGTAAAAGACCAATGGATGGAAGTGAATCCAGGCTTCAAGCTATACCCTCCAGTTTTTACTAGACCAGCAGGTAGGCCAAGGAAGAATAGGATGAGAGCTAGTGCAGAGGGTGGTGCACCACCTCGACAACGTAAGTGCAAACATTGTGGGATCCTAGGGCACATTGCTAGGCTTTGTAAAAATGAAGTGGACCCAGCTTATGGAATGGATGATCAAGTGGGAGCAACAAATGCAGATGAGAATGAAGTATCTGAAGAGAGGAGAATGAAGCAATGGATATATTGTAGATTGAACCAATAGATCAAGAGGATATTGAACCAGATGCAGGGGAGATTGCACCAAATACAGGGGAGATTTAACCAGATGCAGGGGAGATTGAACCAATGTATCAAGAGGAGATTGAACCAAATGAAGGGGAGATTTCACCAAATGCATGGGAGATTGAAGAAATTTATTCATTGGAAGCAGAGTTCAAAAGTAAAGGAATTACACAAGAGGATATTGAAGAAATGATGCCAATGCATTTTGAACCATATGAACCAATGAATCAAAACATGGTTGAACCAATTGTACGACAGACTGAAGCACTTGATTCATTTGATGCAGAGAAAAAGAATAAAGGGAACAAATGGAAGAAGCTGATGGTGGACTCCGAGAATATTCCAGCCAGGATCACCCGGATCAAGGTGGTGAAGTTCAAGAATATTCCAGCGAAAAACACTAGGAGCAAGAAAAAATGAATTTGATTTATTAATTTAAATTTGTATGATGAATTTGAACTACTGTCAATGTTTATATTGAATTTGAACTACTGTCAATGTTTATATTGAATTTGAACTACTATCAATGTTTGTGACGCTTCCAAGTTTGTATGTTGGATAACCCCATAATGTATGTGTTATTGCAAGTTTCTATTGTCATGCACCTAGTTGCTTAGCACTGCTCAGTTTTGACCTTGACATGTGGTTAACACATGGGGTTTATCTAGTTCATGGCTTAAACCATAGCAAACGTTGACCAACTGATCCAAAATTTATCACACTTGTGTATCCTGGATTAATTTACCATATGAAAATGGAAATTTTGGATTTACTTGTAATCAGCCACAATTTTCTTTTTCTAAGTGATTAAATTCAAATAAATGGTTTTAAGGTTAGTTTAATTCAAAAAAGAAGTCAAAACATAGTGCAACCTTCGCATGGAGTCTTGTTACGTTAACTAAAACCTAGCATGAATAATAAAGGAAAAGGAAATAAAGAGAAATGGAATTCTCCCCTAAACCACTTCTTGGAATGAGCTACTAGCTATGAAGATGCATGGCTTTCTACTCAGTCAACCTCCAAGATAACCCATCCCAAAACATACTTTGTCTAAATGAGGCTAAATTTGGCACACTTGTGTATATTTGAGTTGCAAACAATATAATGTCGGCCAAGATGGATTATTTTGTTCAAATAACACATTTTCCATTTGTTATGCCAAAAGCTTGAATTTCTCTTAGTCATTTTTTTATCTGAGTGCCCTTGTTTTCCTTAGCTCTACTCAGTTTTCCCCTCCCGCTAAACCTTTCCTCAGTTTTCCCCTCCTGCTAAAGTTTTCCTCACTTTTCCCCTCTCTCATGTCTCAGTTTTGCTAGCGCTCTGATTGGTCGAGATGTATGTCACACAGATCTTGGCCAACCACCGTTGGATACATCATGACCCGATGGGCTGGAGATCTCTCTCCCGATGGGCGTACCTAACCTTGTACGGCGAGGAGAGCCCGACGGGCTGGATGTCTCTCCCTCCCTTTCCCCGATGCACGTATACCAACCGCAACAACTAGCGCTTAGTTTGGCTGCGCTCTGATTGGTCGAGGTGTATATCACATGGATCTTGGACAACCACCGTTGGATACACCATGATCCGACGGGTGATGTCTATGCACGCTTCTATTCTTGTAGACAGTGTTGGGCCTCCAAGTGTAGAGATTTGTAGAACAGTAGCAAGTTTCCCTTAAGTGGATCACCCAAGGTTTATCGAACACAGGGAGGAAGTGGTCAAAGGTATCCCTGATGACCCACAAGTATAGGGGTGTATCGCAGTATTTTCGATAAGTAAGAGTGTCAAACCCAACGAGGAACAGAAGGTGCTGGCTAGTGGTATGGATCAAGAATTCTCTGCAAATACTTAGCAAACGAATTTGTAGGTTTTTTGATAAAGCAAGTAAACAAAGTACGAGTAAATAAGAGACAGTAGGAATAAATGCAGAAAGTGGCCCAATCCTTTATGCAGCAAAGGACAAGTCGGTTGTATTACTTAAGATGACCAAACGTTCTCGAGGACACATGGGAAGACTGTCAAGTGCTTTCGCTTCATATAGTTGATTAATCTTCTTTAGCTTGCTAAGTGTTGTGTGGGTGAACCTGTGCTAATGTACCGACCTTCCTAGGACTAATACATACTTGTGATTATACCCCTTGCAAACATCCATAAGTACAAGAAAGTAATTAAGGTAGAAACCTAACCACAACTTTAAACTCTAAGACCCTTACGTCTCTTGTGCAATGGTTTCCTAACGGGGGTTCAGGTTTCTGTCACTCTGGCAACCCCTACGATTAGTATCCAAATACACAATGCATTCCCCTAGGCCCATATAGGTGAAGTGTCATGTAGTCGATGTTCACATGAAACCACTAGAAGAAGTACACCACAACTTAAATATCAAACCACTGAATCTTTCTCAACACAATTCCACTACTAACAACATGACTTCTCCCATGTCCTCAAGAACAAAACGAACTACTCACAAGACATCATATGGATCATGATCAGAGATGGAATAATGATGTCTAACAATCTGAACATAAACAATAATTTAACGGTTCACTCAATAGCATCAACTACAAAGAGTAATCAACACCGGGAAAGTTTCCCCTATGAACTATGCAAGATTCAACCCAATTGTTACAACAATATGGAGATGGTGATGCTGGTGCTGATGGTGGTGATGATGATGATGATGATACCGATGAAGTCCAACTTGATGGTGGTGTTGATGGCGACGATCTCCCCTCTCCGGGTAGGAATTCCCCTGGCAAAAATATGTCTGCCGGAGAGATCTTTCTCTCTCGGTGTTTTCTGCCCCGCAGAGGCGACAGAATCTTTCTATGGTTGCTCCCCGAGTCTTAGGGTTTCGGGAGGATAATATACGCCAGAGGGGAGAGCCAGCGGTGGACCAGGGCGGCCACACCAGCTGGTGGCGCGGCCTAGGGTGGCCTGCGCCAGGGGGTGGTGTAGGCCCCCTGTGGCCCATCTCCACTCCCTCTTCTGGTAGCCTTCGTCTCCTGGAAAAATAGGAATTTCCGTATATTTTCCCGGATTTTCTAATCTTCGCGAATTTTGCCTCCAAACAGCACCTTTTCCATCAGAATCCTGACTACAGCGGTCCATGCTCCAAAAGTCATCAACCATGCAAAAACACATGAAATAACATAAGTATCACCTCTTAATATGAAATATATCAATGAATAACAGTGAATTATGACATAGAATAGTGATGCAAAATGGACGTATCAACTCCCCCCAAGCTTAGACTTCGCTTGTCCCCAAGCGAAACTGATCTCAATAAACATGGCCTCGGGTTTATGGAGTGAAGAGTCGATAAAAGAATACGGACAAGAAGCATCACATTCATCAAATACATAGATCATAATAGAAGACAACTCACTATTATATAACTTAACTTGCAATTTGTAAAGGAAGCACAATAAAGATACATAAAGTGAATCATAATTGGTAATGGCAAACTTAGCTCTTGGTCGAAGAATAGTTGATAATTTGCTGGAGTTCACAAATAACTGGTTTTTCAAATGATAGCTTTCAAAGTAGTAAACATCAAGATAAGAACAATGTGCAAAACAAGGAACATAAGAAACATGATTGAATAAATCATCATATGAATGAATGAAACACAACAACTCAAAATACTTGCTGAGATAGAAGGGAATAGGTTTACTGACTCAACTACAAAGTAAAAGAAAGGCCCTTCGCAGAGGGAAGCAGGGATTGCAAGTCAGCTCTCATTGCCCCTATCATAGGCATCTTTAGGTGATTAAGGTTAAAGTGATCAAATATGAGGATATGCATTGACAAGTTGTAAATTGAGAATCTCATGTCCCTTGAATACGAGGGCCGCTCCTCATGCTACTCAAGTTTAGTCACCGGTAATTTCTTGTCATCGTAAGCATATGTGTATCATAGAGAACCGCCAATGGGGTACCCCTTGCCCGATGATACGGAAGAATCCCCATATCAAATGACAAGGCAAGCAGACAACAAACATCTCCACAATCTTCTTATTTACCATGGGAATATGGTGCTTTTTTCTCTCTTTCCTCTTTTCATAATCTCCTTTTTTTTCTCTTTTTTCTCAATATCGTACTCTTTTTTATAAGAAGAATGCTTCATAGATGCTCGTTATGGTTACGCTGCAGGTTTCCACCATGTCAGCATGGATTAGACCAGCGGCCCAGGCGTTTCTCTAACACATATACATAACTCCATGAACTTACAAGCTCCCCTTTCATTTCACACCGACGACATCCATAGACAAAAGAACATGATATCAACTTGGTACAAAGTACCAGTGCAATGTTGAAAGTGTTCCCCATGACAGCATGGTTCTGCTAATTCACAACTTACAAAGCGCAAGCATATACGCAACATAGGCGAGCACAATGGTTCAAGTTTAATAAGTGCAAGAAAGTAAAGTGTGCCATCAAGTTCGTGAGAGCTTTAATCACTACTTTTCACATAACAAGTTTAATTTGGGAGGTAGATAAAACAATAATTTACTTGGAATAGCAATAATGCTAATAGGTAGGTATGGTGGACACAAATGGCATAGGTTTGTGGCTTAAGGAAGTGGATGCACGAGAAGAATTCCCTCTCAGTACAGGTTTTTGGCTAGAAAGGCTAGGTAGCAAGTATAAGAGTTGAAGGAAACAAACAAACATACAATGATAAAGACAAACATGCAATCTTCCTTGGAAGCACAAAAGATCTTAACTAGAGAATACTAGACTTATGAGCAAATCAAGAAAGAAAGATGATGAAATTATTTTTCTTTAGAGTACTTCTATCTTTTTCATTCAACTCTCAAAAATAGTGTTGCTACTAACCGAGCCAGGTTTGCCAAAACCAACTAAATTAACTCAATGATCCCAAAGTGATACCAATACTAACAACAAGATCAATCATATAACCACGAATTGAAAACTAATATAAGCTATGCAAAAGAGTAAATGATAGAACTTCTCATTAATATTCCATAACGGCAACTCACACCAAGAGATACATATCTAACGAGAGAGGGGACACTTCCATAATGCAAACCATCCTACATAATAACTTCTCTATTCATGATATGACTCTACTAAAAGGTAAAAAGATAGAAGATAGTGATGTGATACTGCGGCACTCCCCCAAGCCTGGAACAAGCCAAGGGGGTGCGAAACCTGATGACGAATTACTCGTTCGGTGGTGGTGGTAATATTTTCTTAGTTGACGTGAGGAAATCTTCCAGCATCTTGTGAAGCCTATTATTCTCCCATTGAAGCATGTCCACCTTTCTCCTCAAGTCTCGGTACTTACCGCAGAACTCCTTAGTGACTCGTAGGGCTTCCGTTGATGCATGGCAAGAGACTAAAGGTACCAGCCCCTGCTTGGGGTCTTGGAGATCTTCCTCCATAGGCTCCTTTCCTTTATCCTTGGCGGACACCATTGTGCTTATAAGCTTTCAAAGATAGTTCCTGGCAGAAACAGATCGAAACAAAAACACGACGAAAACACGATATATGAACCTCGGGGGATCTGCGGGATTATATATTACGAAGTTTCAAAACAAAAGGAAGGTACTAGGAGAAAACGAGTCGGAGGCGGAGTCTGGGGTGGACTCAGCACCTGGTGGCACGACCAGGGGTGGGCCCGCGCCACAGGGTGGTGTGAGCCACCCTGGCTCCGTTTCGTCCCTTTTTTCGCTTCGTAGCTTTCCTTATTGACTGAAAACTACAAAAATATAGTTGGATAGTATTTTCGCGGAACTTTTCTTACCAGAACTGTTACCTATTTGAAAACGGACTCTGCAGGTCTCTGAATTTGGTATCTAATAGATTCTTCCAGAGTCACCACTTGAATAACTTCAATATCTTCATCTTCGTACACTTATTGTGAGTCATGAAACCTTTCTCTTTCTCATTACACCATTATCTCCGCTACCTGGAAATTTCTTTCACACAGTTCTCATTAGCAACATTAGTATAAGTGAAGGGATAAAACCTTTTGAGTACACTTTCAACTGAAAACCATCAAAACATAAGCTACTGTAGTAACTCCTTCCGAAAACCCAAAAAGAATTCAAAAAGGAAATCGAATACAGAAGCAAATGCGAGAGTGGCAAAATCTGTCAAAACAGACCAGCGGGTAAAGATCAATTTTTTCGAAAATATTCTATTGCTCAAATCAAAAAGTGCGAAACTAACGAAAGTTAAATAACACCCTGGGGCAGAAGCACAAAAAATTACAGCTCAATCCGACATACAGAGATCTCTCACAAATGTTTACGGTGAAGCACAAAAATCTGTTTCGGGACAGCAACTTACCCAAATATTACTTCTCTCTCATTAGGGGTTGATCTTGACACAAAAACCAAACAAAAAGGATAAGAAGAGGTTATTACTGAAGTAATAACTTCCAAGACTCAAATAAACAAAAACAAACTGAAAGCAAAAATAAACTGGGTTGTCTCCCAAAAAGCTCTTTCTTTATAGCCATTAAGATGGGCATGATAATTTTGATGATGCTCACATAGGAATATGAATTGAAGTGAAAAAGAGCATTAAGAAGAAAAAATACACACATTTAAGTCTAACCCACTTCCTATGCAAGGGAATTTTGTAAACAAACAAGTTGTTGAAACCAGAGGCTACTAGCATAGGAAGGCAAAAGAAGTGCAACATAAAAACTTTAAGCATAAAACAAGGAAACTTGATATTATTGAGATACATAAGAACACTTTTCCCTCTATCATAGTAACTTTTAGTATCATGCATAAACTTAACAATATAACTATCACAAGGACCATCATAACAATGATCACTTATTCTAACAGAAAATACAGGAATACTAGCTCTCATAACACTACTATGTGAAACAATATTAGAGATATCCTTACAAAGGATAGTGTGTCCCTCTTCTACATAATTAGTGACAAAGTCTTTCACATTTGCTATTATGGGTTCATCAACCATTTGTTTATCAGGTTCAACAGCTTCGTTCGTACTTTCATTATCCATACTAGCTATCATAGAATGTTCCTTTATCTTAACTGGGAAAGGCATTTTCTCAATATAAGGTTCAGGTAAAACATGATTAGCAGTATATACTTCAGTATTTCTTGAAGGAACACTCTTAGCAACATCTTTATAAGGTTCATGATACTTATTCCACTTCTTTTTAGGCACTTCAATATAGGAAGCAAAAGCCTTAAAATAAGAAGCAATAGCTTGAGAGTCTAGACCATAAGCATTTTTTATATTTTGAAAGTCATTAGTTCCCATAAAAGATTCAATGCATTCATAATCATAATTTATACCTGACTTTCTACCTTTGTCATTCTCCCATGCTTCAGGATTGTCTTGGATACAGTCCAGAAGATCCCATTTAGCTTCTTCTTCCATGCGAGTGAATGATACAGCACAAGAAGCGTCCAATAAGTCCTTATCATGTAGAGGAAGCCTTGCATAAAAGTTATTGATAATAATATTGTTGGGGAGCTCATGAATGGGACATTTGAGCATTAGTAACTTCAATCTCCCCCAAGCTTGAGCTGTACTCTCTCCATCAAGAGGCCAAAAGTTGTATATTTGATTCTGATCTTTATGAATCTCACTAGGAGGATAAAACTTTGAATAAAAGAGAGGCACTATTTCCTCCCATTCTAGAGCTTGACCATTCTTCAGCAACTTATACCATTCCTCATCTCTTCCTTTCAGTGATAATGAGAATAACTTCTTCTTAACTTGATCTGTAGTAATACCTACACACTTGAACAACCCGCATAATTCGTGTATAAAGAGTAAATGATCACCGGGATGGACAGTTCCATCCCCAACATAGTAGTTATCCATAACACGATCAATAATTCTTGTAGGTATTTTAAAAGCATCATTCTCAGTAGGTGGTGGTTCATCTACTACCTTAGCAGTGGTAGTAGCATTACCAAATAAGAACCTCAGTGAATTATCCATAACGAAAATAAAGCAACTAATAGAAATAAACAATAGTCACAATAGAAGTTTCCTTTACCAGTTCCACTCTCCAATAGCACTTCACTCCTTGGCAACGGCACTAGAAAATAGTCTTGATGACCCACAAGTATAGGGGGTGTATCGCAGTATTTTCGATAAGTAAGAGTGTCGAACCCAACGAGGAGCAGAAGGTGCTGGCTAGTGGTATGGATCAGGAATTCTCTGCAAATACTTAGCAAACGGATTTTTAGGGTTTTTTGATAAAGCAAGTAAACAAAGTACGAGTAAATAAGAGATAGTAGGAATAAATGCACCAAGTGGCCCAATCCTTTATGCGGCAAAGGACAAGCCGATTGTATTACTTAAGATGACCAAACGTTCTCGAGGACACATGCGAAGACTGTCAAGTGCTTTCGCTTCATATAGTTGATTAATCTTCTTTAGCTTGCTAAGTGTTGTCTGGGTGAACCTATGCTAATGTACCGACCTTCCTAGGACTAATACATACTTGTGATTATACCCCTTGCAAACATCCGTAAGTACAAGAAAGTAATTAAGGTAGAAACCTAACCACAACTTTAAACTCTAAGACCCTTACGTCCCTTGTGCAATGGTTTCCTAACGGGGTTCATGTTTCTGTCACTCCGGCAACCCCTACAATTAGCAGCCAAATACACAATGCATTCCCCTAGGCCCATATAGGTGAAGTGTCATGTAGTCGACGTTCACATGACACCACTAGAAGAAGTACACCACAACTTAAATATCAAACTATTGAATCTTTCTCAACACAATTCCACTACTAACGACATGATTTCTCCCATGTCCTGAAGAACAAAACGAACTACTCACAAGACATCATATGGATCATGATCAGAGATGGAATAATGATGTATAACAATCTGAACATAAACAATAATTCAACGGTTCACTCAATAGCATCAACTACAAAGAGTAATCAACACCGGGAAAGTTTCCCCTATGAACTATGCAAGATTCAACCCAATTGTTACAGCAATATGGAGATGGTGATGATGATGCTGATGGTGATGATGGTGGTGATGATGATGATGATCCCGATGAAGTTAGCTTGATGGTGGTGTTGATGGCGATGATCTCCCCTCTCCGGGAAGGATTTCCCCTGGCAGAAATCTGTCTGCCGGAGAGATCTTTCTCTCTCGGTGTTTTCCGACCCGTAGAGGCGGCGGAATCTTTCTGTGGTCGCTCCCCGAGTCTTAGGGTTTCGGGAGGATAATATACGCCAGAGGGGAGAGACAGGGGTGGACCAGGGCGGCCACACCATCTGGTGGCACGGCCTAGGGTGTCCCGCGCCAGGGGGTGGTGTGGGCCCCCCTGTGGCCCATCTCCACTCCCTCTTCTGGTAACCTTCGTCTTCTGGAAAAATAGGATTTTCCGTATATTTTCCCGGATTTTCTGATATTCGTGAATTTTGCCTCCAAACAGCACCTTTTCCATCAGAATCCTGACTGCAGCGGTCCATGCTCCAAAAGTCATCAACCATGCAAAAACAGATGAAATAACATAAGTATCACCTCTTAATATGAAAAATATCAATGAATAACAGTGAATTATGACATAGAATAGTGATGCAAAATGGACGTATCAATCCCTCTCAAGCAACCCTACAATCAAGATACAAGAAGTCTCTTGTGTCCCCAACACCTTGGTCTCTATGAATGGTTGGTCATGCCTTTTCGCTTATCTAATGCCCCATCCACCTTCATGCGCCTTATGAATCATATTTTGCATTCTCTCATTGGAAAAAGTTTTGTTATCTATTTCAATGATATACTTGTTTATAACAAGTCACTTGAGGAACATGTTACACATGTCAAGGAGGTCTTGCAAATCCTTAGACATGAAAAGCTATATGCTAATCTTCCCAAGTGCACTTTTGCTAAAGACAAGTTGATTTTCCTTGGTTTTGTTGTTTCTTCCAATGGCATTGAAGTTGATGTTTCTAAAGTCAAAGACATTCGAGATTGGCCCATCCCCACAAACGTGAGTGAACTTTGAAGTTTTCATAGGTTGGCCGGTTTTTATCGTTGCCTTGTGAAAGACTTCTCTACCATTTCTTGCCCTATCAACGAGTTGACCAAAAAGAATGTCACCTTCACGTGGGCCAAAGCACAACAAAAAGCCTTTGATGAGCTTAAAAATGGGCTAACCGAAGCACCTCTTCTCGCGTTACCAGATTTCAAAAAAACTTTAAAGATAGAGTGTGACGCTAGTGGTATTAGCATTGCAGGAGTGCAAGAAACTTGATGGCGCTCGCCTTAACTACCCGATTTATGACAAAGAGCTTTTTGATTTAGTTCGTGTTCTTCAAGTTTGGCAACATTACCGTTGGCCTAAGGAATTTATCATACATTCCGAGCATGAGTCATTGAAATATCTCAAAGGCCAAGAAACCTTGAGTAAAAGACACGCTAAGTGGGTTGAGTTTATGGAGTCTTTTCCTTACATTGTCAAGTACAATAAGGGCAAAGATAATGTAGTTGTGGACGCTTTGTCTCGCAAGAACACAAGCCTTCTTACTCAACTCGAAGTAAACGTGTCGGGTCTTGATGAAATCAAAACTTTGTATGCTTCCGACACGTTCTTTGGACCAATTTTCACAAAGTGCTCCATTGACAAAGGAGTTGATGGTTTATATTTGCATAAGTGATTTCTCTTTAAACAAAACAAACTTTTCATTCCGAAGTCGTCTCTCCAACTTTTGCTTCTCCAAGAATCACATGGTGGAGGCCTCATGGGCCAGTTTGGCCGTGACAAGACATTGGACATGCTCTGCACTCATTACTATTGGCCCAAGATGAAGCGAGAGGTGGAGCACTACATTCAACGATGCACTACATGTGTTCAAGCTAAGTCTAAGTCTAAACCATTTGGTCTTTATATGCCATTGCATATACCTCATGCACCTTGGTCTGACATTAGCATGGACTTTGTTTTAGGATTTTCTAGGTCTAGGCATGGTCATGATTCTATACTTGTCGTTGTGGATCGCTTTTCCAAAATGGCACACTTCATACCGTGCCATAAGACCGACAATGCTTCACATGTTGCAAATTTGTTCTTTAGAGAAATCGTCCGTCTTCACGGTGTGCCAAGAACAATCATCTCCGACCATGACGTCAAATTCATGAGCTACTTCTGGAAAACCCTCATGGGCAAGCTCGGTGTCAAGCTCCTCTTTTCATCAGCATCGCACCCGCAAACTGATGGCCAAACCGAGGTTGTCAACTGAAGCCTCGGCACTCTCCTTCATGTGTTGATCAAGAAAAACCTCAAGGATTGGGAGGAATGCATTCCCCACACCGAGTTTGCCTACAATCAAGCCAAGCACTCTACAATGAAGATGAGCCCTTTCATGATCGTCTATGGTTTCGAGCCCCTCATCGCGCTCGACATATTACCACTCCATCTCCATGAGCACACCAACATGGACATTGACAAGCATGCCCAACCTATGAAGAAGCTTTATGAAGAAACAAGAGCTACTATCGAGCAACAAGTCCTTCGCCAAACATCAAGGCTGAACAAGGACAAGAAGGATATGATCTTTGAGGAAGGTGATCTTGTGTGGATACACTTGAGCAAGGACCGTTTCCCCAAGGAACGTGATTTGAAGCTTAAACCAAGAGGAGATGGTCCCTTCAAGGTCCTCAAGAGAATCAACAACAACACTTACGTCATCGACATCCCGACCTCCAAGTACCTTGTGAGCAATACATTCAACGTCAAGGACCTTTCACCTTTTCATGGAGATGTTCAAGATGAAATGCATGAAGAGTCGAAGACGACTCTTTCCCAAGGGGGAGCTAATGCAACCCATCCTACGGACGTCCCTACATCTACACCACCAAGTCCACCAAGTACCCCAAGTGGACCAATGACTCGTGCCTGAGCCAGACTCCTACAAGCTAAGGTCAACTCGCTTCTCTCCGTGTGTGACTTTGATACACCTATGAACGGATTAGTACTTCATGCCCCGACCCTATGCATCCTCAGGTATGAAGATATGAGCTAGCGGAGCATTGCAGCAACATCCGAAGCCACCAACAGCTGCCTAGAGCAACCGGTACTATCGGCCCTGAGAAGCAGTACTACAGCACCAGACAGAGAGCAGCCACCAGAAGCCCTAGACCTCACCAGTACCAAGACAGCAGCACTACCGCCTCGACCGGTACTACCACATGATACAAACGATACAACCGCATGGGACAGAGAGCCCCGCGTGAAGCTCCATATCTGACCGGTACCAAGAGGGCGGTCCTACCGGACACCACCGGTACTACCGGAGTTGGGTCCGGTACTACCAGACGTCACTGTTCATGCATGCACCATCTCGGACTTTAGGCCTTGTAACACACCTAATACTTTTAATTTACCAAAACTACCCTCATATTAGTGGCTGGCCTATATATAGCACCATCCCTCCAATTTAAACCTCGGGCTTGGAGAATTGAAATTAGACAACACCCTTGTGGATCTCCCTCATTTCTAGTCTCATGCTCCTTGATAAAGGAGCACCAATTATCCCCCACCTTGTTGGAGTTTGCATCATGCCTTCCTTGTTATACAAGGCCTTGGCATCGGATCCCCTTGCCAAGACGTCAAGGTCTCACCAATACTCCTCACTCGCCGTGCCGGTTCGAGAGAGAGATCTTCGCCCGACGTCAATCCTAGGGATTGCGCCGAACCGGTAGCCGCCGACATGAGCTATTGGTTTGTATCGTGTCTTTGTGTGTGTGTGTTCATCGTGTTCTTCGTGCATGAGTTCGTGGATTTCATCCTCTCCCTCATCCCCTAAGCACTCTGCCTTGATTTCCAAGGGATTCGTGAAAGATCGAGCCACCCACGAGGTTATCCCTCAACACATGGTTAACGCGTATTATATGGCGCAAGAATCACTAACGACATTTTTTATAAATCCTAGATGATACATTCCCGAACAATGGTGGTTCCACTGCCAGTCATAATAGATTAACTGATCACCTCAGATCAGTATCCAATAGTTCAAGTTAATTATGAAAATAGTATTCTTTGCCATCCTTTTTCAAATGCAGGTAATAACAATAATAGATTGCAAATACTTGATAGAAATTAACCAAAGGACATGAGCAAGTGTGAACTTGCCTTTGTGATTACAATATTATGCAATCACGGTCTTCGAGACAATATAAATTCCAATATCTGAAAACAACATCATTAGTCCGGTAAGGACTAATATTTAAAGAAGCAATATGCTACTATGCATAAGTAATGCTATGCATTTTGTAAAGCCCATAAATAATACCCAATATTGTGAACGAGTTGAATTTAGGTGATTTCCTTAAGATTTGGTTTATCTTCAAGTTTACTTCACAAGTAAATATACCTATAAGGAACTTAAGTCTTAACATATAAAAGTAAAGCAAAATAATAACATATGGTAGAGATTGATTGTAGTTTTTATGAAAGCTCATGCTTTAGGTTTAAGTAGGAAAGATAATAACTTTTGAAGAAAATGTTTCTTATACTTAGTTAATCACTGCTAAAGATGATATGAGTATAAACTATTAGAGTTGATATAGTATAAATGATCTTGAATTACTACACTTCTGGATTGTTAAGTATAATGTGTATAGCATTACCTGGTTCTAGGATTTCCCTACGCACAACCAAGCAAATGAGATCATTCACTCCCAATGTGAGTGAATGGCGAGTTCAATACCTATTTTTTAGTATAATCCTAAATACAAATGTTATCTTATTGTTGATAGCACAAATAGATGATCTCAATAGTATTTTAGGGTTTGAAGTATTTAGACATACTTAAGAATTAATTATATTATTTTAAAGGAATAACGTTATCTAAGTTCTACTTGTTTTAGTTTTGAAGAATTACATCTTGAGTAGTCAACTAAAGCTAAGAAGTATTTATGTTGCTTTATAAATGATAAAAGAGAATATATCCCTTTTATTTTAGGGATTTTATTTCCGTGCCCTCGGTTCGTTAGTTGTACTTAGTTTTCCCCAGACGCTTAAACTTTCTTCCCTTTTGCCCATCTCCTTCTACGAAACTCTCACACGGTCTGAAAACTCACTGTCCGTTAGTCTTGCCATTACATGCTGACAGGTGGAGCTGCGTTCAGTCAGGTCTCATAGTGGACCCTCGCCGTTACGTGTTGACAAGTAGGGCCATGTTCTGTCGGGTCCTGTAGTGGACCCTTGCCGTTACATGCTGACAAGTGGGGCCACGTTTGGTCGGTTGTATTGGACACCTCTCTACACTTATCCAGATCAGCATCGAACCCACAGCTTATCCACGTGAGCGTTGGACCCACAGCTTACCCAAGTTGGCGTTGCAAGATGGGACCTCGAGCCAGCCCCGCATACCCGTGTTGTTGCCTCCCCTTTCTTCTTCTTCTCTGGCGATGGCGGCCCTTTGTATAGCTTCATTTTCATATAGTGAAATGTAATGCATAAACCTGGATATATGAAAATTATACATCTTTGAACTCTTTGAAATCGCACTTAGGACATGATAATGTTGTGCTAATAAAATCCTGATCATTAATGCATAAACTTGCATGTACGGAAATTGTAAACCTTTGAACACTGTGAAATCGCACTTAGGACATGATAATGTTGTGCTAATAAAATCATGATCATTTATCATTTCCATGGAGTGAAATATAATGCATAAACTTGCGTATACGAAAATTATAAACCTTTGAACACTATGAAATCAAACTTAATACATGATAATGATGTGGTAGCAAAATTTTGAGAGATTGTCATTTTCTCCCTCATTTTCATAGAGTGGAATGTAATGCAGAAATTATACACCTTTGAACGCTTTCCCTTCAAATTATATTAAAAATCATTTGTTTATGGAGTTAAAGTACAAGTGGCAAACTCGTTATTTTGCATGGATAGAGGGGTGCCTCCCGACAGATATAGGGGTTATCATGTCTACTAGATCATAGAGGATCAACAGTTGGTGGGCACGATCTGCGTGACAACATTCTCAACCAATGAGAGCGTAACAACCAAGATGAGCACATGTGTGAGAGTTTGTGACTAAGAGAGAGGGGAAAGCTGAGTACAACTTAAGAACCAAGGGAAAAACTAAGTAGAACTTAAAAACCAAGGGCAAGACTAACAAAGGGATTCAAATAGAAGAGATTTAAAAATGGGAAATGCGTCTTTTATACAATAAAATACATCTTGGCATACATCAAACTATTTGCAATTCAAATATACACCAGTTTGACAATTATTGCCTCATTCAGACAAACTATGTTTTGGGGAGGGATGTTTTGGGAAGAGGCTTGAGTAGAAAGCCATGAACCTTCATAGATAGTAGGTGATTTGAGAAGTGGTGATTTAGGTTAAAACTTGATTTATATACATTTCTTATGGTGGCAGGTCACATAATAAGACTCCCTGGGTAGATGCCACTATGTGTTTGATCTTTTTGAATTTTTTGTGCATAAAATGACTCAATTAGCTAGCTAAAACCCATTTATTGACTCTCTGTTGACCAGCCACCGGAGGGTAAAACTGAGTATATTGCACACGGCAGTGTTAGTACTAGAGGGCAAAACTGAGTACAACCAAACTGCCAGTGTTACACTCGAGGGTATAACTAAGCACAACTAAGTCGTCAGGGTTAGACATGAGGGAAAAAACATGACTTATGGTACACGTGTTGCGGTGCACGGGGCGGTAGCGGACACGTGTGGCGGTGCACGGTGCAGTAACATACGCGGTTACGCGGTGCATAGTGGTGCAACAAAATCTCCCTTCCCTTCTCCTTTATAGAGGCCTCCTCACTCCCACTAATCACTCACTTGCACACTTAACCGTCTCCACTATCTCATCACCTTCTTCAAACCCCCAAGAAAACCCCAACCATGCCGGCGATGGAGAAGAACGGTGCGGTGGCCATCGTTGCCTCCAAGGCCATCGGCAAGGAGGCCCCCGTCCCTATACAGGACCCGTCGAGGCATCGAAGGTAGCCACCGTCCCCGTCTAGACCCTCGTCCCCTCTTTCGTCATAGCCGCCGGCGAGGAGGCCCCCGTCGGTCTCGGGAAGATCCCGCTCAGTTGGGACCCCTACGAGGAGGATGATTACATCAGGCCGAAGAACCCCTACAACACCAGCATCCACGACCCATGGTCGGAGGTAAGTAGGGTTTTCTCCCATTCCCTTGTTCTTCCCCCATTCCCATCATTGGATGCTAGATCGTATGTTATTAGGGTTCGGCTGTTCGTATTTTTACAATAGCTAATCCTCTTGTATAGATCTCGTATTTCAGTGAATCCCCCTGTTCGTATTTCAATGAATCCTCTTGTTCGTATTTCGATGAATCCCCCTGTTCGTATTTGAATCCCCATGTTTGTAGTTGGGATCAGTATTCGATTTGATTTGAGATTTGGGGAATAATCAGGGGATCTCAATCGGTTAATTTATGCAAATAATAAATCTCGATAATCAAGGTATCTCAATCATGACCTTATTGCACTCTACTATTTTTCCAATAGGAGGATAGCAGCGACGTCTGCAGCGATGACGAGTCCAAGAACACCAAGACTCGTCAGGTGCTAAGGAGGCTGAAGTCCGGCCAGTACAACAACTTCTTCACCTGTGACGTCTATAGGTGCCCGTTCTGCACCACCAGGAGGCTCCATGCCACCGACTTCAACTCCCTCGTGAAGCATGATGAGGACGTGAGGACCTGCGCGAGTCCGTGAATGTCCACGGCTTCAGAGGCAAGCACTAGGCGCTTGGTCTTCACCTCCACAACCTCTATAAGGTGGCCATCGAGGAGGGTCGCATGCCCTTGATCAAGCCCAAGGCGCCCAAGGTCAAGGGACTAGGCAGCAAGAAGTGGAGGAGGCGCCAGAGGGAGGAGGCGGAGGCCCTCATAGCGGAGGCCATGAGGGGCCACTAATCTTGTGATGATGTTGCTGCTGTAAAGCAGCTTCTTTTGTATTGTTTCTGTTGAACTTGTCCGCTGCTGCTGAGCAGACTAATTGTCGAACCTCGTTAAGTATCGTACTATATATCCTATATTAGCTGCTTTATCTACATCTGCTACATATCCTATATTAGCTCCTTTATCTACATCTGCTCTGTTTACTGAATGTATTTATGGTGCTGGTTAGATTTGCTGCTCTAGATTTGCTACAGATTGGAAAAAACAAGGGCCAAAAGGAACAATGAATGAAGAGAGAAGCTTCTCTAGATTCGCTACCTTTTTGGGCAAAAAAACACAACTGTTAGCAAGAGAGAGGGGAAAAGACGCTCTTAAAAAGACCAATCATAAAAATAGCAAAAAGAAAAATTCCAATTTAGACTACAGGTCCACGTCCCCAATAATGCGTTCCCAACAAACCGGCCCCACGTAGTCCCACATGGCGTGGCCCCATACGTCAGCATGATGCGTTCCTGACCAAACGACCCCACGTGGTCCCACACCGCGTGGCCCCACACGTCAGCCAATGATCAACCTGACGGAAGCTGCCGTCCGAGCTCTTTGATGGGTTTCCAAGAAAGAGAGGGGAAAAAGTGAGGAACAGTTAAGCGGCTCGAGAAAACTGAGTACAACTAACGAACTAGAGGCACGAAAATAGAAATCCCTTTATTTGAATAGAAGAAAAAAGCACTTATATAGGCAATTATAACACTTACTTTTATAATGTAACGCCCCAGTTTAAGTTAATCCTTAATTAGGGTTTGTTTGTGAATTCATGAGCATCATATCTTAAAAATGCATGCAAAGAAAATTAAAGAAAAACCATAAAACCCTAATCTTCCCCCTCTATGTGTAACCAATTCAAAATGGGTTTGAATATTTTGAAAACCATCAAACTTATGGAGCCCAAATTGCTATAAGGTTCCCCTAGTATTTTCAGATATTTCACAAAGTCTCTTGTATTTTTGAAACTATTCAAAACAGATTTGAAATGAATATACAAAGAGAGAAGGAAAAAAATTTAATAAAAAAAGGGTTTTGTTAAAAAAAGCAGCCCATAGCCCAGGCCGGCCCAACCTTCCCCTGTGCTACCTGCTGCTCGCGTGTAGCGTCCCGCGGCCCAGCAGCAGCCCGACAAAGCCTAGCCCACGTACCGGTTTGGTCCCTTCTCCCTGTCGTCTTCCTCCTAGAGCCGAAGTAGCTCGGTGGCCACACCGACGCCATTCGCCGCCGCTGCGATGCGCGCCCTGCACCGCGATGCTCATCGCCTCCTGGAGAGGAGATAAGATCCTCCCCAAGCACGTCTCTCCTCGACCCTATCCTCTCTTCCCCCCAGCGCTCTCCTTCTTCCTTCCCGTGAGAGCCCGAACCCTAGCCTGCCAGATGCGCCGACATCGCGCCGTTGATGTTCTCCTTTCGTCCATCGGAGACCGCCATGAGCTCCACCATGGTCTCCTTCGTCTCCGTGCAAGAGGAATCGACCGCGGGAGCTCGCAATCGGCCGCCCCGGCCGCGTCTTCCTCGCCTCCGACCGTGCTCCGCCGTGGCCATGTCGTCGCCGCAGCCCTTCTCCGGCCTCCCCGTTGACCCCTACACGCTCAGGGTGAGCACAAGATCCTCCTGGACCCTTTCCTTCCTCCCCTTCCTCTCTGGTTCGTTCCCGCGTCGTGCGCCGCCGTCTGCCACCGCTGGCCATCGTCGCAGTGCTAGCTCCGATGACCCAATCCGGGTGGCGCCGCCACTAGATGGCTCATCGTGATGCGCTGAGTCTAATGTGCATATCAGCGTCGACCCGCAAGCCCCCAGCCGCCGAGTCTATCGCTGATCCGCGGCTCACCGGTGTTCTAGCATCATGCCGACGTCAGCATGACGTTAGAAGTGTGCGGGTCAGCCCAGGTCAACATGGGTGGGTTCCGTTCGCTGGCGTGGCAGCTGAGGTGGCTCAGGGCCCCTCAGTCAGTCACCGTGGGTAGGTGCTTCCCCGGTGAAAAAGGCCCTGAGCCCTGTGCTGACGTCATAATGGCACAGTAATCCTTTTATAATTGGTTTAAATAATTTCAGAAAAGGTTTAATCTTATAAATTCAATAAATAATTATTTATAAGTCAGAAAAATGCAAATAATATATCAAAATGTTTAGAAAATGAGATCTACCTATCTAAGCTATAATCATGCATTGCTAAGCAACTTAAATGACAAGTTTAATTAGAGAACTAAATCCACCCCTCACAGGTGTTCCGGGGTTCCCCTGTCCTAGGGTTTGTACCCTTCGGACCCTGTTTAAAATGATCAAGCATGCCCTAGGGTTTCATTTAAGATCTATTTAACTTGTCATATCATCATCCTTGCTTGAGCATTGCATCGATGCCATGTGTTGACTGTTTTCCCCTTTCTTTCCGGTGTTTGCTTCTTCCCGGTAGAATACGATATCGAGATCGAGATCGAAGACCAAGATCAACACCATCAAAGACCGATGAACAATACTTGACCAACTATAATCAAGTCAAGTACAAGGATTCTGAAGATCTATATATATGGGTATCAACAAACAAGGTAAGCATAGCCCCAGCCATGATATAATCCGATGCTTTCAAAGTATTTCATTCTTGCCATGTGCATACGATTCTACTGTGGTCTTTTATCGATGGATAGAGTATCCTCTCTGTTGCATTACTCCCTTGAGCTTATATTACCTGATCCACTGCTCCTAGCATAACTAGGTTTGGCTTGTGTGCACTGCTAGAGCTTATATATGTGTCTTGCTTAGCCATGCTTAGCTATCAGTGCTGGTTCATCCAGAAGATGTACCAAATGCAGAGAATCTAGTATGACAGGAGAACGACGTATACTGATGAGGTAAGATCAGTGGTAAAGGTTAAAGATGCTAAGGATTGTATGGGAGGCCATGGTGGGATGTGGTTTTTCTAGTCCCATGCTCGCCACCACTAGGAATCGAGTTCTTGGCTTTGGACCAAGACGAGCATACAGCCACACGGGGCTTGGGAACCCCTCCACTGATTAACTTGCCTAGTAGATTCCATGAGTCACATAGTTCGGGCGTTCCATTCGACATGCATTCTGGATCTTCTCGAAGGCGGTGAAGGAGGTGCATTCATACAGGTAGGTAAGCGTGGTCGGGGTTGCTTGGGGTGGATGGAGCCCCTGGTAAACCAACCTCGCCCACATATCTAGGGACCGACTTTGGAATTTGACCTGTTACGGTGGAACCATCCTTAGGGCGTGACTCATGGTCTCGGCGAAAGCAAGGTAAAGGTCGTGGCCAACCACCCTCTGCTGGCCTTCCAAGGAAGAGGGCTAATGTACTGGCATTAAGAGTCGGTTGGTACGTGTAGGTAAAGTTGTACACCCCTGCAGGGTTAAATCTTTTCGAAAAGCCGTGTTCATGGTTATGAACGCTTGGTGACCGAATTCTAAGATCATAGAGAACTATAACCTAATCGTAAAACTTGACAGTTCAACGTGTGCTTAAGGATGCTTCATCATGGGTACGAGGGGGTGATCCTAGTTGTGAGATGAGGATTACTTTGGTAGATATCAAGAGGATGATCAATTCTTCTGAGATGTCGCTCTCTTATCCTCTTTAAAAATATTCTGATTAGACGAGCTTCTGCTCCCTCTTGTTTTACAAACAAAGATGGCTTTATGAAAAATAACCCCAGTAGCCATAAGTCTTGCGGAGTATACCCTGTACTCACCCTTTCTTTGTTGATAATTTTGTAGCAGAATAAGTGTTCCCCTGAAGTCGAGTTCCGTACGACATCGACATCGACGAGTAGCTTGGGGTTCCTGACCGACAGCCTGGAATCTATGGGCTGGGACGTCATTGTTATGCTTCAGGCCTCTTAGGCCATTTGTTAAGTTTGCTATACTTAATAGCATAATTTGCCTTCCGTTGTTTGATGTTTATGGTCAGTGACCTCTGCTTGTAATATTTTGGTTCTTTGCTCAATTATGAGCTTGCTATAATAATTTTTGTGTCGCAGGGTTACTATTGTGTTACTGATTTCCCACTAGATATCCTCGAGCTCTAGGTTAAGCTTATGTCAGACTAAGGTTTGGTATTTGTTTAACCCTGATCCTGGGGGTGTTACATATAAATCCTAAAATAACTTGGAATCTTATATTTAATATTTTTTTTCTAAAATAACAGATTTATCTTTATACACAAAAGTGATTTTTATTTGCTTTTAGAACTTTTCCTTATTTTGCAATATTTCATGAGAGATTTAATGGTGTTAATATTTATTTGCATTTTATTTAACTCAAACAAGTAATATTATATTTTTTACTAGGTGGATATTATTTTCTTGAACATTTTGATATAGCATATGAATTTTTAGGATTTTTATACATTTTTCTAGAGCTAAGATAATCTCAGAGGGTATTTTGGTCATTTCCTTTTTATTGTTGTATATTTTTTTCTCTTTTATAGCTTGGGTCTGGCCCGTGTCCAGCCCAGGCCACTAGCTACAGGGTTGAGTCCAATGCTAGCCCTTAGGGTTAGGTCAGCCCACTCGACCCCCATTCGACCCCTAGCGCTCTCTCCCCTCTCGTCTTCTCCCACTATGGCGATGCTATGGCGCCCGCACGGTTCCTCGCTTGATTCTCGTGAGCCTAGCCGCCACCGACGCTCTCAAACGATGTGCCTACTTCTCCTCTACACTCCTGGCTAGGTCGATTTGAGAATCGAGCTTCCTATTGTTTGCCACCTTTTCCTCTATGATGCTAGGGTTCGGCGATTACGGCATCGCCGCTCGCCAGTGATGATGTTGAAGGAGATATGCCCTATAGACAAATAATAAAGTGTTTATTTGATATATCTCTTGTATGTTCATAATACATTTCATACTGTGCTATAACTGTGTTAATACAAAACGTTAATACATGTGTGGTATGTAAACAAACTGTGTCTCTAGTTACCTCTAGTAAACTAGATCATTGGTCATGAGGATGATCTAGAGTTTCGAGATCATGGCATTTATGCCAATTGACAATGAGGTCATATCATTGGTTGAATGATGTGATATACAAACACACTATAGTTATATGATGATGAGATCTAGTTACAAATGTTCATCATTAATGATAAACAAAGGAAACCTCGCAACCTGATCCTTAGACTGTGAGATAATACAAATCACTGTTCTAGAGGGGGCTTAGATGGTATCAAGTATCAGGCCGTGAAAGGGTGATAAAAAAGGTGCCACAGAGGTTTCTCAAAGGAACGTGTAGAGGAGTACATATCAAGACCAGGATTTTCCAATCCAAGTAATGGATAGATACACATGGCCATCTCGGTGACGTTGCATTAATGAAGCTTGCAAGCATTTGACTAGGTCACGGAATGCAACGGCATGGCAACGAGTAAACGAGTTTATCGGTAACGAGATCGAACAAAGGTATGGAGATACCAAAGATCAAATCTCGTATGAACTAGGTATCAAGTGGCAAAAGGAATATGATGTGACGTTAAAGGTTCAAACGATGAGATTCGTGAAATGCACGGGGGTCATCATGGGCATCTAGGTCCCACTGATGATCATTGATATGAGAGGAGTCTCGATCATGTCTGGATTATTTCTTAACCGAAGGGTGTCATGCTTAATGGTGGGTACGCATAGGGATCGATACAGCACCACGGGAGAAATGAGAGAGAGAAACCGAAATAGTTCCGTGTAACACCCGATGTTGATCCGAGGGGTCCAGAAGGAGTTCTGGAGTGAAGGAACATAATAATATATGTATTTTATATTAATTGGTTGAATTAATATTAAAATATATATTTTTATTTTATTTTAATAGGCAGCCCTTTGCTAATGGGCCTCACCCAGAAGGGAGGCCTAAGAGGGCAAGGCGCCTAAGGGACGAGGGCCAGCCGACCAAGCCGTAGTGGGCTCCCCACGTGGGGCCCACCCAGGTCGGCAGCTCCCCCTTGGTGGTCGGTGGCTATGGGATTAGTCCCACACCGCCTTCCCCTTGGGTGGTGCCCCTCCCCTCCCACTATATATAGGGTCACCCCCTCCCCTTGGAAATCATCCCATTCTCTCTTCTCTCTCTCATTTTCTTTGAGGATTTATCTGTAATATTGGAGAGGACCTCGAGGGTTTTGAGTTCTCCACCTTCACACTACCGTCGTGTGATCTTCGGTTCGCCATCTTTCTTCTTTAGCTGCTCGGATGGATCGGATCCTGAGAGACGTCACCTATACTGAACGTCTGTAGAACTTCGGAGGCGCCACATTTGGGGCGCTTGGAGCAGCTCGTCTTCATCAACATACACCTTCCTACGTAAGGCATTCCTCGGTCTTCAAGGGTATGAATATCTACTTCCTTTTCTTTCAGTTATGTCTACATAGTATAGATCCTGGTATTAGTGTTCGCATAGTAAGAATTTTTGTTTTCTTCTCTGGAACTCTACAGTGGTATCTAAGCGGGTCTATGGGTAGGCATGTCGTACATATAGAACACATAGCAATATGTGGACATTTATTTTCTAGTTGCTACCCTCTTTCATGTACTTGTTCATATCGTGGTACTATTTGATGAAGCGGCCCCCAACCGACATTACGTGGTGATTCACGAGACTGGTCCGCAAGAAAGTGTCTTTGGGGGTTGTATATCCCTCTGCAGTAGTTGATATGGCATTTACATCGGAGGGCCCTGAAAAGGTAAGAAAATGGCAAACATTGAATCCATGTTATGGCCCTATGTTCGTAGGTGGGAAGGGGTGATGGCTGTGAAATATAGCCATCTACATCCACATTTAAACTGGATATTATTCTTATTTTCGATGAAATATCTCTCTAAACCCTGCCACTAATGCCTAATGATTAAAGGGGTATGCAATAATTTCCTTCTATTTTTTTCTACGCAGATAATGACGTTTGATGATGGGAATCATTACATTAAAGTCAAAAATACGAGATTTCCAACAACCAGAAGAAACCAAGAGTCGTAAGTCGGAGGCAGGCGCTTTAACAACCAACTACACAACCGGAATAAAATTCCAGTCGTATAGTTGCCAACAACACTACTAAGTTAAATAGAACAACTTTCATAAAGGGACCCCTATATAAAGAAACCTCAGGCAACAAGAAAAGAGCCTCGAGAGTCCCTGCCCTAGATCATCAGCCGCCTCCAGATCTCCATCCACCACACCGAAGAGCCACCGGAAGAATGGACTTAGATCTAATCTCCAAACCCCTTCTCCACTTCCATAGCCATATTCCACCACTTGCAATAGTAGATCTCATCTTCGATTGGCGATATTGTAAGACTATTTGCTATCAATCTCATGATTTCCATTACAATGTTTGTGATTGTTGATCTCATCTCTATGTGTGAGTAATTCTCCTTGGGCTAAGGCCTTTGGCCTAGCCATGTAGCTTTTGAGCATGCCATTTATCATAGATGGGATCATGTATTAGTTTGTATGACATGATGATTATTGTATCCTCTCTTGCCTCAATCTAAGGACTTGTCAGGTACCCAAGACCCCGAGGATTGAGCCAGGTATAGGGAGTATGAGTAATGACTAATCTGCAGGTTGGGAACCCCAGTGACAGAAGGGGTAGTATGGATGTATGTGAGGGATTTACTTGGGATTAATGGTGACGTCACTATGCATATCATTAGTTCTCTTTCTTCTATGGATGAGACTAGTAGGTTATTTCTATAAGAGGTTGCGGAGGCAATATCAATTATGGATGCACTGCCCACATATAATTTATCTTGCTCTAACAATTACATGCACACTTTATCTTTATCTTTTATTCCCATCAGATGTTTTGCACAGCTATAGGTGTAACCGAACGCCCTAGGCCCTCTCTCTCCATCATCGACAACAACAAAAAGACGAAAACTCTTGGTCTGATAAAAACACAAAAGGAATTCCAAAACTCCCGAAGGTCTGTTAAAGTAACTTCACTACGCATCTGCTTCTCGAGGATTCGATAAACCTTGGTCAACTAGAAAAAAGAGATATACTACATCCATAATCCGGATCGAAGGTATCAACCATTTTTCTGGCGTCGTTTCTAGGGAAGAAATTGCTACCCTGGTGAGGTTAGTAGGAACATTGCTAGTTTTATTCTTGTTTTTAATTTTAGTTTGCTTTCAGTCTTTATCTGAGAAACCAAAAAAATAGTTAGCCTTTAAATTCTTGATTTTACTATTATAAGTCTCTGTGTAAGAAAACCCAAAAACATAGGAAATATGGCTGAAAAGAAGCTTGGGGAGTTTGCTACTCCCAACAATGATTATTTGCATACTCCTATTACTCAGCTAGCAATAATTGCTGCTGATGACTATGAAATTAAGCCCCATTATTTAAGTTTGGTTCGGCAGAATCAATTTGGAGGATCTACTGTTGAAGATGCAGGTATGCACTTGAATACTTTCACTGAAATAGTTGACCCCGATGCGCACAAAAGATGTTGACCCCGATGCGGTCAAATTGCATTTATTTCCTTTCTCTCTTAAGGAAGAGCAAAAGAATGGTTGCTATCTTTGCCTAGAAATACTATTACATCATGGGTGGAATGCACTTCTTTATTTATGACTAAATTTTTCCCACCCACAAAGACTATGCAACTAAGATCTAATATTACTGGTTTTAGACAAGAAGAGCATGAGCCACTAGCGCTTGCATGGGAGAGGATGAAAGAATGCATGAGAAACTGTCCTAGTCATGTGATGGAAGACTGGTTAATTCTCCATCTATTTTATAATGCTCTTAACCCCGTGTCTAAGTCTATGCTTGATACTGTAGCTGGAGGAACATTTATGGGTAAACATATTACCGAAAAAAGCAGCAGCTAGACAATATGCAAGACAACCATGCCCAATGGCATGTGTATAGATCAAACATGAAGAAGGTGAACTCCGTCTCACCACAAGAAAATGAAGAACTCAATGCTAAGTTGGATGAGCTCATACTAGCCGTAAAAGGTAAGGAAACCTAGGTAAGAGCTACCTCAGAAACAAATATTGAAGAAATAGACATCATAGCTCGTAATGATTATAACCCTGCTTGGAAGAAGAATTATAATCCTAATTTTCAGAAACACTATTCTGATCCTGCAGGTAACTCTAATAGTAATATGGGAACTAGTAATGGTAGTCTCCAAGAAACACTTAAGTCTTTTATAGACTCGCAAAATGAACAAAACAATATTCTTGTTAAAATAACAGAGAACCATGATGCTATGCTTGGTAAATTATCTAACCAAGTTCTAAGTTTGAGAAATGATTTGCAGGCCCTCCAAGAAAGAACGAGGATCATTGAGGCACAACTAGGTAAGATAACCGAGAGTCAAACTCTCATTCTAGCTAAATTTGCAGGTAAAGCTGAGCCCAATCCTATTGAAGACCTCAAGATGGTGAGAATCCAAAGGGAGGAGCCTGAAGAACTTGATTATAGTAATGCTCGTTCACCAAGCTACACCATTGAAGATCTTGTAAAAAGGATCAACGTTAAGATTCCAGTAAGTGAAGGAAATGAGGAAGCTATGACCAACACTTCATTAATCAGGTAGCAATAAAGGTATGTGACCTTGAGGAAGAATATAAGCAAATTGCTGAAAAATTACCTGTGAAGCTTGATGATATATTTGAGCCTACTATTAAGATTAAATTGGGACCAATGAGATAGCTACACTTTGTGATCTAGGTGCAAGCGTCTCAACAATTCCAAAAAGTCTTTTTAATAAGTTAAATCTTGGCTCTTTTGAGATCACCGAGTTAAAATTGCATCTAGCAGATTCTACCTACAAGGAAGCTATAGGAATTAAGGAGAATACTTTAGTATACATTAAATGTTGTCATGCTCTTATTGATTTTGTTATTGTTGACATGCCTCAAGATGCTACTGCTCCAATTATATTAGGCTGTCCTTTCTTAAGAATTATTAAGACTTTGATTAATCTACATGAAGGGAACGTGAAGCTTCAATTTCTTTCATGGGATCCTTCTGTTATTCATTTCCCCGGGAAGAAGAAAGCTAAGCATGATGAAAAGGAGGCCATCATTTTGAAGGCCAACTATTTTGGAGTGGGTGTTCCACTCATCTGGCCCAAGTGAGCAACATTGAGGTCAAGCTATTGGCCATAAAAGAGTGCTTCATGGGAGGCAACCCATGTGAAATAAAGGTTTGGGTTAAGTTTTTAAGTTTATGTTTAATAAAGAATGCTAGAAATCTCCAATTGAGGAGAAGAAGTTCGGTAGTACTAAAAATCCTTCTTTATTCATGCTGTTGTTGGTAGACAATATTTAGTCATTTTTCTATCAAAATAAGGTATTTCACTAAGTTACAAGATAAGAAATAATTTTTGAAGAAACGGAATTTTTTTGATGCATACAAAAGGTTTAACGACCAACTATACGGTAGGAATAAAGATTCTGGCCATATAGTTCCGGTCGTATAGATATTTTTTCCATCAACATTTTTTCTTTCATATGTACTGACGGTTTAATGACCAACTATACGGCAGGAATAAAAATTCCGGTCGTATAGATATCGGTGCTTTCGTACAAATTCTTTTTCATGTACCGATGGTTTAACGACCAACTATACGGTAGGAATAAAAATTTCGGCCATATAGTTCCGGTCATATAGATATCGATGCCTTCGTACAATTTCTTTTCCTTGTACAAATAGTTTGATGACCAACTATACGGCGGGAACATATTGTTCTGGCCGTATAGTTTCGGCTGTATAGCCGTGCTGCCAGGTGGAAACCTTAAAATTTTGACAGCAGGCCAACTATACGGCGAGAACACAATGTTCCAGCCATATAGTTCTACCCATATAGTTGTGTCCGGCCACAAAATGCCACGGGAGGTACCACCAACCCCCAAACTTCAATCCTTTTTCTTTCTTCTACCTCCAAACTCTCTCAAAACCTTAAGAGATGTTCATCTCTACTCAATTTCGTTCGATTTCCTCACACACGAGTGATCTACGGTATGTTTCTCCTCCAATCCTCCAATTACTTTTTGTAAATTCATCTTCGATCCATTGTAATTATCAATCTACCATGATTCTCTTGCCTAGATTATTATTTTGAGGAGATTCTTTAGTGTGCTATGATGAGAAATATGTTATACTTATTGTTGTTGGATCAAAAAGTTTTATTTTTGTCATTCTTTATTGTCTTAGATGATGAACACAAGGAGCCAAACTCGTGCTCGTCCCGCCGCTAGCACTTCTCGGGTTGTCACTGATGACCCACAAGTATAGGGGGTGTATCGCGGTATTTTTGATAAGTAAGGGTGTCGAACCCAACGAGGAGCAGAAGGTGCTGGCTAGTGACTTGGAGCAGGAATTCTCTATAAATACTTAGCAAACGAATTTTTAGGGGTTTTTGATAATGCAAGTAAATAAAGTACGAGTAAATAAAAGACAATAAGAGTAAATGCGGCAAGTGGCCCAATCCTTTATTTAGCAAAGGACAAGCTGGTTGTATTACTTAAGATGATCAAACGTTCTCGAGGACACATGGGAATTCCGTCAAGTGCTTTTGCTTCATATAGTTGATTAATCTTCTTTAGCTTGCTAAGTGTTGTGTGGGTGAACCTGTGCTAATGTACCGACCTTCCTAGGACTAATACATACTTGTGATTATACCCCTTGCAAGCATCCGCAAGTACAAGAAAGTAATTAAGGTAGAGACCTAACCACATCTTTAAACTCTAAGACCCTGACGTCCCTTGTGCAATGGTTTCCTAATGGGGGTTCAGGTTTCTGTCAGTCCGGCAACCCCTTTGATTAGTGGCCAAATACAGAATGCATTCCCCTAGGCCCATATAGGTGAAGTGTAATGTAGTCGACGTTCACATGACACCACTAGAAGAAGTACACCACAACTTAAATATCAAACTATTGAATCTTTCTCAGCACAATTCCACTACTAACAACATTACTTCTCCCATGTCCTCAAGAACAAAACGAACTACTCACAAGACATCATATGGATCATGATCAGAGATGTAATAATGATGTATAACAATCTGAACATAAACGATAATTCAACGGTTCACTCAATAGCATCAACTACAAAGAGTAAAAAACACCGAGAAAGTTTCCCCTAAGAACTATGCAAGATTCAAATCAATTGTTACAGCGGTATGGAGATGGTGATGATGGTGCTGGTGGAGATGATGGTGGTGGTGGTGATGATGATGATGATCTCGATGAAGTCCAGCTTGATGATGGTATTGATGGCGACAATCTCCCCTCTCCGGGAAGGAATTCCTCCGGCAGAATTCTGTCTGCCGGAGAGATCTTTCTCTCTCGATGTTTTCCGCCCCGCAGAGGCGGTGAAATCTTTCGGTGGTCGCTCTCTAGGTATTAGGGTTCCGTGGAGATAATATACGCTAGAGGGGAGAGCCAGGGGTCGACCAGGGTGGCCACACCACCTAGTGCGCGGCCTGGGGTGGCCCGCGCCAGGGGGTGCTGTGGGCCCCTTGTGGCCCATCTCTGCTTCCCCTTCTGGCTTCCTTCGTCTTCTGGAAAAATAGGATTTTCCATGTATTTTCCAGGATTTTCTGATCTTCCCGAATTTCGCCTCCAAACAGCCCCTTTTCCATCAGAATCCTGACTGCAGCGGTCCATGCTCCAAAAGTCATCAACCATGCAAAAACAGATGAAAATACATAAGTATCATCTCTTAATATGAAATATATCAATGAATAACACTAAATTATGATATAGAATAGTGATGCAAAATGGACGTATCAACTCCCCCCAAGCTTAGACTTCGCTTGTCTCCAATCGAAACTGAGCTCAATAAACATGACCTCAGGTTTATGGAGTGAAGAGTCGATAAAAGAATACGCACAAGTAGCATCACATTCATCAATACATAGATCATAATAGCAGGCAACTCACCATTATGTAACTTAACTTGCAATAAGTAAAGGAAACACAATAAAGATACATAAAGTAAATCATAATTGGTAATGGCAAACTTAGCTCTTGGTCGAAGAATAGTTGATAATTTGCTGGAGTTCACAAATAACCGATTTTCAATCAATGATAGCTTTCAAAGTAGTAGACACCAAGATAAGAGCAAAGTGCAAAATAAGGAACATAAGAAACATGATTGAATAAATCATCATATGAATGAATGAAACACAACAACTCAAAATACTTGCTGAGGTAGAAGGGAATAGGTTTACTAACTCAGCTAAAAAGTAAAAGAAAGGCCCTTCGCAGAGGGAAGCAGGGAAGTTTCATAAAGAGCTTCCAAAAATTATGGTACTTATTAGTTTCAGCCTTCATTGCCCCTATCATAGGCATCTTTAGGTGACTAGGGTTAAAGTGACACAACTAAGAGGATATGCTTGACAAGTTATAAGTTCAAATCTCATGCCCCTTGCTTACGAGTACCGAACCTCATGCTACTCAACTTCAGTCACAAGTAAGCTCTTGTCATTGTAAATACATATGTATCATAGAGAACCGCCAACGGGGTACCCCTTGCACATGATACATGAGCTATCCCATAATCAAAATGACAAGGCAAGCAGACAATGAGCATCTCAGCGATCCTTTTATTTGCTATTTGCATAGGTTTTTATCGAGGATGCTTCATAGGGTGCGCATTATGGTTATGCTGCAAGTTTCCACCATGATTAGGCATGGCTTAGGCTAGCGGCCTAGGCATTTCTCTAACACACATAAAAACTCCATGATCTTACAAGTTCCCCTTTTATTTCACACCATTGGGATCCATAGGCAAAAGAATCATGATATCAACGAGGTACAAAGTACCAGTGCAATGTTGAAAGTGTTCCCCATGATACATGGTTCTGCTAACTTCAACTTATAAAGCGCAAGCATATACGCAACAGAGATGGACACAAAGGTTCAAGAATATTAAGTGCAAGAAAATAAGACGTGCCATCAAGTTCGTGAGAGCTTTAATCACTAATTTTCTCATAACAAGTTTAATTTGGAAGGTAGATACAAACAAGAATTTACTTGGAATAGCTATAGTGCTAGTAGGTAAGTATGGTGGACACAAATGACATAGGTTTTGGTTTAAGGATTGGATGCACGATAAGTATTTCCTCTCATTACAGGTTTTTGGCTAGCAAGGTTGGGTAGCAAGCATAAGAGTTGAAGGAAACAAACAAACATACAAGTGATAGAAACAAACATGCAATCTTCCTTGGAAGCACAAAAGATCTTAACTAGAGAATACTAAACTTATGAGCAAATCAAGAAAGAAAGATGATGAAATTATATCTTTAAGAGTACTTTTATCTTTTTCATTCAACTCTAAAAATAGTGTTGCTACAGACCGAGCCAGGTTTGCCAAAACCAACTAAATTAACTCAATGATCCCAAAGCGATGCCAATACTAATGACAAGATCAATCATATAACCATGAATTGAAAACTAATATAAGATATGCAAAAGAGTAAAGGATAGAACTTCTCATTAATATTCTATAACGGCAACTCACACGAAGGGATACATAGATATCTAACAAGAGAGGGGACACTTCCATAATGCAAACCATCCTACATGATAACTTCTCTATTCATGATATGACTCTACTAAAAAGGTAAAAAGATAGAAGATAGTGATGTGTGGCATCCCGCTAAACCACTACTAGAAAATCGCGTTGTTTTTGTGCATTGCATCGTCATGACCGCATGCTCATGTCATCATGCCACATTGCATTTGAGCATCGTCATCATCTTGCATGGATTTGGCTAAAACTATTTTTGAAATGCCTAGTTTTGTTTTCTAAATATTCCTGTATTTATTCAAATTAAAACCCAGGCCTCCGGAATATTTTGGTTTGTCTAAATACGGTTTGCAAAAGCCTTGTTTTTAATAAATAAAATTATTTGATTATTTTTAGGAGGCATCCCGCCAGGCCCGAAAGCCTGGCCGGCCACCTCCAAACCCTAGTCTAAAAATATCTAGTCCTAATTCTACCTGATCCTATCCTACCCAGCCTCCCTCCACCTCACCCTGACCAATCCCCTCCCTCCACCTCACACCTCCACCTCACTCCAGCCAACCACCAGCCGCCACCTCCCCTCACACCCGCCACCTCACCGGTGGACACACACACCCACCCCACACGCACGCACTCCCACGCGTGGCGCCCTCTCCCACCCGCGCACTCATCCACCACGCCACCTGCCGACCACGTGGCCCACCACGCGCCTCTCCCGCCCATCTCCCAACAACCCACCCCTGGCGCTCCTCCCCACCAACCCCCTCTCTCTCCACGCTACCCCGTGGACCCACCACTTCCCCCACGACGCGTCCTGGTCACCACCAACCCCATCCTCCACCTCTCGCCTCCCTCGCCAGCCCCGATCCGCCGCTTGGCCCCAGCGCCGCTCGCACCTCGCCGGGCCGCCGCCTTCCCGACCGGCGCTCATGTGGCCTCCCGCCGTCCACTCCTCCAGCGCCCGTGCAAGCACGACACCCCGCGTCGTCGGGCCCGAGCTCGCCGGCCTCCACCAAGCGTCGCGTCGTCCTCCTCTTCCCCTTCATCGGCCTCCTCCGTCCGGGCCCCGAGCTGGCCGCGACCCCCGTCCCCTTGCGTCGGTCGCCGCCTCACCTCGCCCTACTCCGACGCGCCCTTCCTCGGGCCCCGTTCCACCGCTCCTCGCCTCGACGACCGTCGTCCCGAGCTCGTCTCCTTCCTCGAGCTCCCCGCCACCGGCCGCGCCCTCCTCTGCCCCTGCTCGCCCTCGTCCTCCCATGGTCTCCCCCGAGCACGACCCCGAGCGCCGCCGCTCGAGCGCGACCGAGCCCCGCCGCTGCCTCGCGGATCCCCGTCGTCGGGGCCCTTCGCTCGCCTCTAAAGCCGCGAGCCCGCCCCTCGTCGCGCCGCCCTCGCCTCCAGCAACTCGGTCACCACCGTGCCCCCTGCCTGCCGCACTCCTCGCCCTTGCCCGCTGTAGCGAGCTTGCCCTCCTACACACGTCCTCCTCGCCGGCCGCGGGCCCCTCCTTCCTCGGCTTCGTGTTGCGCCTGCGGCAAAGCTTCTCTACCCGTCCTCGACCACGCGCCGCCGCAGGCCCTCTTGTTTTGTTGCTGTTGCTGGGTGTGGTGGGAGTTACCACGTAGCCTAGTCACAGGAGACGTGTTGAGTGGTGCTAAGACGTTGGTGGTGTTTTACTATCTGTTGCTAGACAAGGCAATAGTGTGATGCTGCAATACCAAGTTGGACAGGTGCATCGATGATGCCCGGACCCCCAAGTTCGTCGAGACCCTGAAGACCCGTTCCCGGAGGCAAAGTCCGGACCCGATGACCGCCAAGATCGCCACATAGAACGACATGATCGCCTTCCCAGACACCAAGTTCTCCATCCTAGTTTCGGAGACCGATCCGATGCCGATACAGCGAGACCGATCCGGAGCCCCAAGGCCTTCGATGTTGAACCGACAAGATCTCCTTCACGGTTTCGAAGCCCCGAGCTCTCCCTCACGAACGCCATGATCTCCTGATGGACCAGATCGTCCAAGGCGGCTAGCTGTACCAGGACCATGCCAAGATCGACAGTGATGAACCGTCCGCACTGATCCAAGCTCTTCACCAACCACAAGATCTTCTCGGAACCCGAAGACCCCCATACCAGAAGGCCTTTGTCGTGGAACCCCAATATCTTCTCCGGCACGACAAGCGCTTCATCTCTGAGCACCAAGTCCTTCCCCTGCTAGCCCCGTCCGACCCTGAGACCTGACCCCGGACCCCCCCGAACCCAAGATCTTCCGAACCCAGATGTGTGACCCTAAGCCCCTATTTTTATAATATGACATTATCAACTGTCGCATATTAAATTGTTCATGCATGCATACTTGTCTGTGGTTTGGGGGCATTATGCCGATTCACCTCATAATTAAATATGGAGTTCATATGCGGGATACCTTTGTCTTATTCCGGACTCCATTTAAATTTGTGTAGTGAACCGATGCCTTGTTTCGCCCTGTTAATACAACATTTAAATTGCGGAGTACCTAAACAACATGAACTATCTCATTAATTGTCGGGACCCCGGTTCCGCTTAATGTTGCCTAGTCGCATCGCATCGCATATTTGCCATGTCATACATCATACATGCATCATGCCGATCTTCTATCGTAGTATTAAATAGTGCATCCGGTGTTTCTTCTAGTGTTTGCTTCTTCGCGTATTAGGCCGATGAGTGGATGCGAGTATCGACAAGTTCTACGGATATGAACCATCGGCAGTGTTTTCCCAGGCGAGCATCTCTCCCCCTTCTACCTATTTTGCATTTATAGTCTTTATTTCCTCCTGTTGATCTATTGCTATCCGTGTCGAGATGCTTTAGTTTCTGTACACCAGTTATATCCCGTGTAGCCTCTATATTGCCTTGGACACCTCCTATTACCCGTGTTTGGTAGATAGCTGGCCTTGCGAGTCGTAGTTGCTTGCTCAGGTGCAATCTCGTGTTGTCAAGTACCACAGTTGTTGGATGCTGGCAGATGTTAATGGTGGAGATGATCATGACTTTAAATACAACTATTAAAATGCTAGATATAACTAATGCAGAGGCATCGGTGGGCAATAGATGTTATTTGGTTCTTCCACGCTCACTTGTGTCCCGTAGGACCCCGAGTACTTGATACATGTTCCTTGATTTTTCGCACTATCCACATCCGGGAGGCCTTATGGACCCCCCTGAGCTAGAGCTTGATTCATTTCTATTTCTTGGGGCCACAAACTAGTTTGGGGTTTTATTACTATCTTGTACTTATGCCATGTTACTGCTTTGATTACGATTGTGCGTGGAGCACCTGTACTGTTTCGGATCGTGACACGTTTTCGCTGTATCGACAAGCCTAGTCACACTTTCGGGTTCCTAGTCGTTTACAGCCGTCCACACAAACACTGGGTCCATTCTGGAGCTGGCCAACTTCGTCGCGGGTAGCTTAGTGGGGTGGCCCCCTGAAATATTTTATGAATCCTATGATCGCTTTGTCGTGAATGCCTCGTTGGGTTTTGAGTTGGTTTTTCCGAGGTTGATCGAGTGTGTGTTGCTATTTGTGCACCCCTGCAGGGTAAAACTTTCTGAAAGCCGTGTCCGCGGTTATGGACGACTTGGAGCACAGTATCTCGATCATAGACAAGCATAACTAAAGTAGTGCTATAAATTTGACTTATTAAATCTGACTAGTAATCAGCTTCACTATAACGGAATGGATATTAAAAATGCCAACAATTGGTGGATCTGTGGTGATCTATGTCATACTATACCTGCCTAGTAAGTATTGCAACTCCAATGGAATGTGATAAAAGTGCCAACAACTGCTGGGTTTGGGATTCCTCAGGACAAAGATATCTGGCTAGTAACTGTTCCAACTACAACGGAATGTTAACTAAAACTGCCCACTACTTATGCTATCAGAATGACTCATGCTATATATCTGACTAGTAAATGCTGCAACTATAATGGAATGAGTAAAATTGCCAACTGTGTGAGTTCCTTGGTCCGACTTCCTCGTTTGGTCTCGAGGGGGAAATACCAGGATGGGTTTGTTTGGTGTTAGCTTCAGGTTGGATCCGAATAGGTCTTTCTTATCCCTCTCTGATAATCGCCAGTTGTATCGAGTCTCTATAGGTTGATTAGTGCCGCTGCGCTGCCGCTTCAGCCCACCATACCTATGTAGGCGAGAGCCGCCGAATTCTAGCCTCGCCATGTACTGGCCTCAGTACTGACACTCCTCTTTTTCCTTTGCCCTTTGTCGGCACCCCTTTTGTTTTAGCAGGTTTGAGATCGACGTCGTTAGCAGGGTTACCCTTCCGGCTTGGCCTGGGCAGGGTTATGGACGCCATTGGTTATTCTTCAGGGCTCTTAGCCCAATTTGCATCTTGTCCGTAGTCGGACGCTCTATCGTTTCCAAGGTGATTTGGATCTTTGTATAGTATATCTGTATTCTTGACTCATGGAGTCGTTGTTGTATATATATCTGTTCTGTGGGTCCCATCAAGGACTATTGTGTAATGGTATTACTTCGTTTTCCACCCGCACGAAAGTGCCTGGTGGGCGTCCTTGAATCGTTTCTATGCGGGTTTGGCAGAAAGGGCTAAAACTTGCATAGGGCCGATTCGAGGGTGTTACAGAGTGGTATCAGAGCTCAGCAGTTGCGATACCCCACAAGTCCAGCCTGTAGGATAACCTAGCTAACGGCCGAAGTAGAGTGTCAAAACTATTTTGAAAAATTGGTTGGATAGATCTGATTAGGTCTGATTTTACTCCTTACCCCTCTGCTGTTCTCCTCTTACCTCTGCATGTTTTGGATCTGTTCTCTTATCTTTTCCTCGAGTCCAGGATTTCTCGTGGTTGGGTTTCTATCGGACCTTCAGGGTTTCGCTTCCTCCTTTGGTGACGGTGTTGCTACATCCGGTCTTCATGCTATCTGAGGAATCCTTCATCTGTTGGACTTCTCTCTATTCCTTCTTGTGCCTTCCGGAGTTTCCGAGACGATGTCATCATCAGCTACGCCAGATCCGATGCATGGCCTGCATCACTCCTTTGTTCCGAACCTCGATTGTCGAGATCTTCAGTCTGATTCCGAGAATGGTGACATGCTTTTCTACTGATTGTGCGGAGTAATAGTTTGGGTGCGTGATGGATTGGCCCCCATGCCGACTACTCACTCTATTTGCTCGTGTACATTAAAGTGGATGAGAATGCATCGGTTCTCTCTTTCTATCGAAGTTAGAGGTGGCTTTGTTTGTGGATACCTTTACCTTCGTCCTTTGTTTCCTGGAGTGTTCTCTCGGCGATCACGGACAACGACCTCTTGTTAGTGGTGTCGTGCGGATCTACATGAAGCGTGAAGGTTCAGATCGTCGGCCTTCTTCCCGGTACCATGAGGCGGATCTCGAGGGCGAGATCCATTGTTAGTGGTGTCGACTTGTGGCATCCCGCTAAAACCACTACTAGAAAATCGCGTTGTTTTTGTGCATTGCATCGTCATGACCGCATGCTCATGTCATCATGCCACATTGCATTTGAGCATCGTCATCATCTTGCATGGATTTGTCTAAAACTATTTTCGAAACGCCTAGTTTTGTTTTCTAAATATTCCTGTCTTTATTCAAATTAAAACCCGGGCCTCCGGAATATTTTGGTTTGTCTAAATACGGTTTGCAAAAGCCTTGTTTTTAATAAATAAAATTATTTGATTATTTTTAGGAGGCAGCCCGCTAGGCCCGAAAGCCCGGCCGGCCACCTCCAAACCCTAGTCTAAAAATATCTAGTCCTAATTCTACCCGATCCTATCCTACCCAGCCTCCCTCCACCTCACCCTGACCAATCCCCTCCCTCCACCTCACTCCAGCCAACCACCAGCCGCCACCTCCCCTCACGCCCGCCACCTCACCGGTGGACACACACACCCACCCCACACGCACGCACTCCCACGCGCGGCGCCCTCTCCCGCCCGCGCACTCCTCCACCACGCCACCTCCCGACCGCGTGGCCCACCACGCGCCTCTCCCACCCATCTCCCAACAACCCACCCCTGGCGCTCCTCCCTACCAACCCCCTCTCTCTCCACGCGTCCCCATGGACCCACCACTTCCCCCACGACGCGTCCTGGTTGCCACCAACCCCATCCTCTGTTGGAGATATGCCCAAGAGGCAATAATAAAGTGGTTATTATCATATCTTCACACTTATGATAAATGTTTACATACCATGCTATAATTGTATTAACCGGAAACATTAATACTTGTGTGATTTGTAAACTAAAATAAGAGTCCCTAGTAAAGCCTCTTGTTAAACTAGCTTGTTGGTTAATATATGATCATTGTTTCCTGATCATGAACATAGAGATGTTATTAACAACAGGGTCATATCATTAGGAGAATGATGTGATGGACATACTCCTATAGATAAGCGTAGCATAAAGATCAAGTCATTTCAATAGTTCAATTGCTATATGCTTTCTGATACATAGTAACCTAATTCCTTCGACCATGAGATCATGCATATTGCCTTTACTGGATGGATGCTTTGATGTCATCAAACACCACACCGTAACAGGGTGGCTATAAAAGTGGCATTGGGTGTTCAGAAAGTATTGGTTGAAACACATGGATCAAGAGTGGGATTTGTCCATCCACATGACGGATAGATATTCTCTGGGCCCTCTCGGTGAAATGTCATCCAATTAGCTTGCAAGCATGTGACTTGGTCACAAGGGATCACATATCACGGGAACGAGAAAAGAGTACTTATCAGTAACGAGGTTGAACTAGGTATGCAGAGATACCGACGATCATAACCTCGGATAAGTAACATATCGTGAGACAAAGGGAAATTGGTATCGTATGTAAGTGGTTCATTCGATCGCAAAGTAATCGTAGAAATATGTGGGAGCCATATGAATTTCCAGATTCCTCTATTGGTTATTGTTCGGAGAAGTGTCTCGATCATGTCCGCATAATTCACGAACCGTAGGGAGACACACTTAAGGATTCGACGTTGTTTGAGTAGTTATGGTATTATGAGAAAGAGACCGAATGTTGTTCGGAGTCTCGGATGGGATCCGGGATATCACGAGGTGATCCGGAATGGTCCGGAGAATAAGATTCATATAAGGAAAGTCCCATTTCGGAGTTTGGGAATGGTTCCGGTGTTTTCATCGGGAACATTCTAGAAGTTCCCGGAATGTCCGGCACTCCGGAGGGGAAGGGGTACATGAATGTGTCATTGCATGTTGGAATGATTGCATCATGTACTAAGTGTTCTTGCTGTCCCAAATAAAGGATTAAATTGAATCCTAAATTGAAAAAGTCAAACGGCTAGTTTGAAAGTCAAACGGCAGTTTTTGGGAAGTGGGAGGAGAGGAGGAAACCGAATTGGGGGAGGAGTCCTCCTCCCCAAGCCGGCGGCCAGCCCTAGGCCGAGTTGGGGAGGGACTCCCTCCCTCCCCTAGCGCGCCAGCCCTCCCACCTATAAAGGGAGGGGCAGGGCTCCCCTCCCAACACAACACAAGACACACAAGTTCCTATCCTCTAAACTAGAAACTAGACCTAGACCCCGGTTTAGAGCTGTTTCGGTTTAGAGCCTTCTAATTGGTTTAGAGCCTTCTAATTGGTGTGTCTAATTACTAGACCACTAATAGCCTCTCTCATAAGCTCCACCATACTCGCACCGGCTTAAGGCGAAGCCCTGCGGGATCTCCCCTCTACCTCCGGTACCACGCCGTTGTGCTGCCGGAATCGCGAGGAGAGTGCTACAACCTCCGCTGCCTGCTGGAACAAGGGAGAGGAAGGTCTTCGTCGAGTACCGAACGTGTGACCGACTGCGGAAGCGCTGCGGGAACGCGGCGCTGGAAGGATCGTCTACGCGATCTTGAGATCGGAAAGAGTACGACTACATCACCCACGAGAATCTGCTCTCGTTAACCGCTTTGGAATCTTCGAGGGTGAGTTCCACTATCGACTCGTTGCTGCAATCTAGTAGATAGATCTTGGCTTGTTTGTTTGTATGCGATAGAAAATTTTTGTTTTCCATGCTACGAACCCCTACAGTGGTATCAGAGCCGTGTCTATATGTAGATCTGTTGCACGAGTAGAACACAATGGTCATTGTGGGCGTTGATGCTTTTATTGTCGATTGCTTTTTGTGTACTTTGCATCTTGCGGTATGTTGGGATGAAGCGGCCCGGGCTAACCTTACATGACATCGTTCATGAGACTTGCTCCACGCTTAACATGCAACTTGTATTGCATAAGTGGCTTTGCGGGTGCCTGTTTCTCCTAGCATAGTAAAGATCCAATTTACAACGGGTGATCAACAATGCTAGTATCAATGTTGTGGTTCTTGTTCGTAAGTTAGAACGACACTTATTGAAAGCCCCAAACCACGTAAAATATGCAAAGAAAGTAGAGGCGTCTAACTTTGTTTTGCAGGGGTGTGCAGTGATGTGATATGGCCATGATTGTGATTATATTTGATGTATGCAATGTTCCTTATTGTAAGTTGGCAACCGGCAGGAGCCATATGGTTGTCTTTAATTTCTGTTAAGACCTGCGTGTCTATTCAAAATAGTTGTAATAGTTGATGCTGGTGGACGACAACCATGAAGAAGCATCATTGACCTTGATGCTATGCCGGTGATGATGGAGATCATGTTCGTGCTTGAAGATGGAGATCGGAAGCACAAAGAAGAAAGGCCATATCATATCACATATTATGAATTGCATGTGATGTTAATCCTTTATGCATCTTGTATTGCTTAGTAGACAACGGTAGCATTATAAGATGATCCCTCATACACATAAATTTCAAGTTCTAAAGTGTTCACCCTTAGTATGCACCGTTGCCAAAGCTTGCTGCTTCGAAACACCACGTGATGATCGGGTGTCTTTGATTCCGCGGGTGACTACAACGTAAGCAAGCCAGATTTGCTTATGCGGAAGCTAAGGTTTGTCTTGACGAGCCTAGCATGTACAGACATGGCCTCAGGAACACGGATCGCCGAAAGGTAAAGCATGAATCATATAGTAGATATGATGAACATGTCGATTGTTCGCCATTGAAGCTACATCAACTCACGTGATGATCGGTTTTGATGTGGTGGATTTGGTTCGTGTGATCACTAAAACAATGTGAGGGATATTGTTTTGAGTGGGAGTTCACCTAGATTAATTTAATTATTAATTAGAACTCAATTTATCATAAACTAAATCAAAGTGAATTTGCATAGTTGTTGTAGTCATTGGCATCCGTTTACCACCTTGCGCTTAGTTATAATTGAGATAATAGAACTATAGAATTCTGGTTAGTTACTTTACGAACTGGTATCGTATTGTTTTAAGTGTTAATCTAAAGTTTAAAAAGTCCTATTGCAAACTTTCAGTAAGTTCCGGTTACTCCATGAAGTTTAATAATTAGTATTAAATCAAGAGTAACAATTCCAAGTGTTAGTATATAAGTATCATGTTTGTATCCATGATTCTTGATATTCAAAGGATTCCCTTAATATCAAGGTTATCTAGGATCTGAGAGAGTTGTTTCAGAAACCATGATGTGTGGAAGATATTGTGATATCTGAAACGAAGTTTTGGTTGCAACATGATAGAGTATAATATGGCAAAAGTCATGTTCTCATATTTGATGAGAATTTGCAAAAAGGTTGGAGACACTTGTTGTCCTAATCCTCCAAAAGGTTTTGGATAGCAACATTATACTCATAATTCATCGTTATAAGCTAAAAGTAGCTTGATCATGGACGATTCCATGATAAGGGTGAATATTTGATGTAGGTAAAATGTTTACTACACCAAGAGATTACTAATGAAAGGAATTTGAAAGAACACCAAACATTTGATGATGGTGATCTACTTCAAAGTGCAAGTCCAAAGACATTGGTATTTAATTATACACGCTTTGGACTATATGTCATATGTATGACTCCACTATTGATGTTAATAGATTCTTTCAAACTGAAAAGGAAATACTGAAAGAGAATCTCATAAATATATGGCAGAAAAGAAAAGACTAGAATCGTTCAGTTTAAGTATATAGATGATATACATGTTATGGCTATATTCTTTGCTTGTTAAACAATGTGGTTCTTAAGTATTTGATACTGAATTTGTTGGTATGAATCGTCATACGAAACAACAGAATTCATGAACTACAATGGCCTAAGTAACTAGCAAAAGAATATGTGATGATGTTCATCGAGAACAAATAAAGGGTTATTATGTTGCTCGTTAAAACATCAAAGCTTGCCTTCAAGATTTGTTTTATCAGGTATTATGAGAACAAAAGGGTTGTTCAAATAATTGCCGTAATCCATAAAAGATGGATGATTCGCAAATCTCGTTAGAGAAATCACATCCATAAAACTAGTGCTAAAATGTCAAAAGACAAATTGATTGAAAGATCACTTAGGAAGTGACATCGCTGTTTGAATTATATTGGAAAGAAAACATGAAGAAACTCCATGTTGATGGAATTTTGGAGTCTTCTGATTTTTGATCATATGACGCTTGTGAAACTTTCCTAGAGATAATTAAAACTTCGTTCATAGGCCAAAAGGGAACGAATGACTAGCTTATTGGAACTTGTACATATTGTTGTACGAAGTCCGTTATGTGTAGTCAAGAGCGATGGATTTCAACTTCATATGCTTTCTCCAAAAATTTGAGTGAATATATGAATATTTACTTAATAAGGATGAAGTATGAGACATTTGAAAAGTTCAAAGACTTTCAAGATGAAGTGCAAAATCATTGTAACAAGAATATAAACAGTTTATGATAAAGATCATAAAGGAAGATATTTGAGTTACAAGTTTAGCATAATACCTAAGATTTAAGGAATCGTTCCGTGGATTTGCATTTTCCCGAAACACCATAAGTGTATGGAGCGTTCGAGATATGTAATTAAACCTTGTTTGACATGGTAAGATCAAAGGTATAATTTATAAAACTGCCATTATATTTTAAAGATTAAAAGCTTTAGAGATTACCGTTTTTCCACTGAAAAGAGCTCCATCATAATCCGTTGAAATGACACCATATAAGGTTATGGTTTGGGATAAAACCCAAGTTGTCCTTTCTTAAACATTGGTATACTATGCATAAGAAAGATGTTTGCAACCAAAGTCGGATGAACCTGTCTTTGTATGTTATTTTGAATAACTGTTAAATACTCCTCCATAACATCGGAGACAAAAGTGTTTGTCACTTAAAACGTCAAGTTTCTTTGAGAAGGAATTTTTCGTGAAAAGTTAAGTGGGAGGACAATAGAAACTTTGATAAGGTTAAAAGAACCTTAGCTATATGTGCAGAGTTGCGCAGCGCCGAAAAGTGTTTCGGAGGCAGCAACAATGCTCATGGTTCACGTACCTCAAAGGTTGTGGTCACGGAGATCCAAGTTCCTATTGAAACAAGTAGGTCGGATGAACAATCAAATACCAAGATTTGAGGGTTGAATCATTATTTGAGAATAATGAACCGACTACATGCAGAGAAGCGATGATGGGCCCTGACTCCGTAAAATGGCTTGAAGCCATAAAATCCGTGATAGTTCCATACACGAGAAATCAAGTTTTGAACTTGAAGGACCCTCGAGAAAGGTGTAAGACCTTATAGTTGTGTCTGGATCTATAAAGAAATAGACATGGATGTTTCACATCTAGTCGACATGTTGGGAAAGAGTTCACAACAATGTTCAAAGGTTGACTATGACAAGATTTGATCTTTCATAGTGATATTTAGTCTAGACGGATTAATGTAGCAACCACTACATATAATTTGTTATATGGTAGTTGAATAAACAAAACAAGTTCTTCTAATAGAATCGTTACCTAGGACATGTGCATAACACGGTCCATAGGGTTTTGTTAATTCAAAGGATGCTAAAAGCATATGCAAACTTCAATGGTTAGAGTGAGCATAGCGGAGTTGGAATCTTCACTATGATGAAACTGTTAAGAGAGTTTAATTTCATCAGAGACAATGAAGATGCTTGCGTTTGCAAGAAATTAAGTGGGAGCGCTAAGACATGTTTCTAATACATTATGTGGAAGACATATTGTTGATTGGAAATAATGTATCTTTTATTAACACATATTAAGAATTTCATCCCGATGAAAGACTTAGGCAAAACCCAAATATTTGGCATCAATAGACGCTAATATGGTTGTGCCAGAAGTACATAGATAAGATATTGAATGAGTTCAATATAGAAACTACAAGAGAAGGTTCTTGTCGCACAGAAAGGATTGAATGAGTTCAATGTTGATGATATATTCAAGTGTATTGACATTTGGTAAAGTGAAACAAATAATCAAGTATAGATTGATACTTGATGTATGAAATCACAAAGAGTATTTATATCAATCATACTGTGATATGTACAAATCCAGATATGTCCTATGCTCTAAATGTTGAGAGCATATACCAGAATGATTCGTAAGATGATCATTGGACAATAGTAAGGATATTCTTATGATCTTCTGAAAGAACTAAGAGTATAATATTTGTAGAAGTGACAAATAGATGGTTAGTTCATTGTAAAAGTACTACATTGATACTAGCTTTGTCACAAAGTACAAATTAAGTTTATCTCAATCTAAACTAAGGGTGGCACAATATAATGGAAAGTGAGTTCCATAATGGATTTGGATGATTTCCAAAGTTAAGACATTGTGACAGATACTACAACAAAAGGCTAAGTATATGACTGCTATTATAGCAGCAAAAGAGGGCATTTGTGTCAAGTAGTTTGTTATCAAACTAGGTGTAGTTCACAGCGGGATAATACTATGAAGATATATTGTACGACAATATTATCAACATGTTTTAACTCCAAAGAACTAAAGGTCACACCAAAGGACCAAATTTGTACGAAGCCATCTCATTAGAGAATGAGTGATGCGTAGAGACGCAAAGACATGCAATTACACACGGACCTGGAAGTGTCAGATCCGGAGATCAGTTGACCACTAGCAATCGTGTACATACAACACCGGAAAGCCATAGGTGTTGAATACACAAAAGTTTGAAACTAGATTATTGACTCTAGTGCAAGTGGGAGACTGTTGGAGATATGCCCAAGAGGCAATAATAAAGTGGTTATTATCATATCTTCACACTTATGATAAATGTTTACATACCATGCTATAATTGTATTAACCGGAAACATTAATACTTGTGTGATTTGTAAACTAAAATAAGAGTCCCTAGTAAAGCCTCTTGTTAAACTAGCTTGTTGGTTAATATATGATCATTGTTTCCTGATCATGAACATAGAGATGTTATTAACAACAGGGTCATATCATTAGGAGAATGATGTGATGGACATACTCCTATAGATAAGCGTAGCATAAAGATCAAGTCATTTCAATAGTTCAATTGCTATATGCTTTCTGATACATAGTAACCTAATTCCTTCGACCATGAGATCATGCATATTGCCTTTACTGGATGGATGCTTTGATGTCATCAAACACCACACCGTAACAGGGTGGCTATAAAAGTGGCATTGGGTGTTCAGAAAGTATTGGTTGAAACACATGGATCAAGAGTGGGATTTGTCCATCCACATGACGGATAGATATTCTCTGGGCCCTCTCGGTGAAATGTCATCCAATTAGCTTGCAAGCATGTGACTTGGTCACAAGGGATCACATATCACGGGAACGAGAAAAGAGTACTTATCAGTAACGAGGTTGAACTAGGTATGCAGAGATACCGACGATCATAACCTCGGATAAGTAACATATCGTGAGACAAAGGGAAATTGGTATCGTATGTAAGTGGTTCATTCGATCGCAAAGTAATCGTAGAAATATGTGGGAGCCATATGAATTTCCAGATTCCTCTATTGGTTATTGTTCGGAGAAGTGTCTCGATCATGTCCGCATAATTCACGAACCGTAGGGAGACACACTTAAGGATTCGACGTTGTTTGAGTAGTTATGGTATTATGAGAAAGAGACCGAATGTTGTTCGGAGTCTCGGATGGGATCCGGGATATCACGAGGTGATCCGGAATGGTCCGGAGAATAAGATTCATATAAGGAAAGTCCCATTTCGGAGTTTGGGAATGGTTCCGGTGTTTTCATCGGGAACATTCTAGAAGTTCCCGGAATGTCCGGCACTCCGGAGGGGAAGGGGTACATGAATGTGTCATTGCATGTTGGAATGATTGCATCATGTACTAAGTGTTCTTGCTGTCCCAAATAAAGGATTAAATTGAATCCTAAATTGAAAAAGTCAAACGGCTAGTTTGAAAGTCAAACGGCAGTTTTTGGGAAGTGGGAGGAGAGGAGGAAACCGAATTGGGGGAGGAGTCCTCCTCCCCAAGCCGGCGGCCAGCCCTAGGCCGAGTTGGGGAGGGACTCCCTCCCTCCCCTAGCGCGCCAGCCCTCCCACCTATAAAGGGAGGGGCAGGGCTCCCCTCCCAACACAACACAAGACACACAAGTTCCTATCCTCTAAACTAGAAACTAGACCTAGACCCCGGTTTAGAGCTGTTTCGGTTTAGAGCCTTCTAATTGGTTTAGAGCCTTCTAATTGGTGTGTCTAATTACTAGACCACTAATAGCCTCTCTCATAAGCTCCACCATACTCGCACCGGCTTAAGGCGAAGCCCTGCGGGATCTCCCCTCTACCTCCGGTACCACGCCGTTGTGCTGCCGGAATCGCGAGGAGAGTGCTACAACCTCCGCTGCCTGCTGGAACAAGGGAGAGGAAGGTCTTCGTCGAGTACCGAACGTGTGACCGACTGCGGAAGCGCTGCGGGAACGCGGCGCTGGAAGGATCGTCTACGCGATCTTGAGATCGGAAAGAGTACGACTACATCACCCACGAGAATCTGCTCTCGTTAACCGCTTTGGAATCTTCGAGGGTGAGTTCCACTATCGACTCGTTGCTGCAATCTAGTAGATAGATCTTGGCTTGTTTGTTTGTATGCGATAGAAAATTTTTGTTTTCCATGCTACGAACCCCTACATCCTCCACCTCTCGCCTCTCCCGCCAGCCCCGATCCGCCGCCTAGCCCCAGCGCCGCTCGCACCTCGCCGGGCCGCCGCCTTCCCGACCGGCGCTCCCGCGGCCTCCCGCCGTCCACTCCTCCAGTGCCCCTGCAAGCACGACGCCCCGCGTCGTCGGGCCTGAGCTCGCCGGGCTCCACCAAGCGTCGTGCCGTCCTCCTCTTCCCGGCATCCTCCGTCCGGGCCCCGAGCTGGCCGCGACCCCCGTCCCCCTGCGTCAGTCGCCGCCTCACCTCGCCCTACTTTGACGCGCCCTTCCTCGGGCCCCGGTCCACCGCTCCTCGCCTCGACGGCCGCCGCCCCGAGCTCGTTTCCTTCCTCGAGCTCCCCGACACCGGCCCTGCCCTCCTCTGCCCCTGCTCGCCCTCGTCCTCCCACGGTCTCCCCCGAGCACGACCTCGAGCGCCGCCGCTCGAGCGCTACCAAGCCCCACCGCCGCCTCGCGGATCCCCGTCGTCGGGGCCCTTTGCTCGCCTCTGCAGCCGCGAGCCCGCCCCTCGTCGCGCCGCCCTCGCCTCCAGCAACTCGGTCACCACCATGCCCCCTGCCTGCCATGCTCCTCGCCCCTGCCCGCTGCAGCGATCTCTCGCTTCTACATGCGTCCTCCTCGCCGGCCGCGGGCCCCTCCTTCCTCGGCTTCGTGCTGCGCCTACGGCAGAGCTTCTCTGCCCGTCCTCGACCGCGTGCCGCCGCAGGCCCTCTTGTTTTGTTGTTGTTGCTGGGTGTGGTGGGAGTTACCACGTAGCCTAGTCATAGGAGATGTGTTGATTGGTGCTAAGACGTTGGTGGTGTTTTAGCTATCTGTTTCTCGACAAGGCAATAGTGTGATGCTGCAATACCCGGCGGACAAGGGCTACAAGTTGGACAGGTACATCGATGATGCCCGGAACCCCAAGTTTGTCAAGACCCTGAAGACCCGTTCCCGGAGGCGAAGTTCGGACCGGATGACCGCCAAGATCGCCACACGGAACGACATGATCGCCTTCCCAGACACCAAGTTCTCCATCCCGGTTTTGGAGACCGATCCGATGACGATACACCGAGACCGATCTGGAGCCCCAAGGCCTTCGATGTTGAACCGACAAGATCTCCTTCACGGTTTCGAAGCCCCGAGCTCTCCCTCACGAACGCCATGATCTCCTGATAGACCAGATCGTCCAAGGCGGCTAGCTGTACCAGGACCATGCCAAGATCGACAGTGATGAACCGTCGGCACCGATCCAAGCTCTTCACCAACCACAAGATCTTCTCGGAACCCGAAGACCCCCGTACCAGAAGGCCTTCATCGTGGAACCCCAAGTTCTTCTCCGGCACGACAAGCGCTTCATCTCGGAGCACCAAGTCCTTCCCCTGCTAGCCCCATTAGACCCTGAGACCTGACCCCGGACCCCACGAACCCAAGATCTTTCGAACCCAGATGTGTGACCCTAAGCCCCTATTTATATAATATGACATTATCAACTATCGCATATTAAATTGTTCATGCATGCATACTTGTCTGTGGTTTGGGGGCATTATGCCGATTCACCTCATAATTAAATATGGAGTTCATATGCGGGATACCTTTGTCTTATTCCGGACTCCATTTAAATTTGTGTAGTGAACCGATGCCTTGTTTCGCCCTGTTAATACAACATTTAAATTGCGGGGTACCTAAACAACATGAACTATCTCATTAATTGTCGGGAGCCCGGTTCCGCTTAATATTGCCTAGTCGCATCGCATATTTGCCATGTCATACATCATACATGCATCATGCCGATCTTCTGTCGTAGTATTAAATAGTGCATCCGGTGTTTCTTCTAGTGTTTGCTTCTTCGCGGATTAGGCCGATGAGTGGATGCGAGTATCAACAAGTTCTCCGGATATGAACCATCGGCAGTGTTTTCCCAAGCGAGCATATCTCCCCCTTCTACCTATTTTGCATTTATAGTCTTTATTTCCTCCTGTTGATCTATTGCTATCTGTGTTGAGATGATTTAGTTTCCGTACACCAGTTATATCCCGTGCAGCCTCTATATTGCCTTGAACACCTCCTATTACCCGTATTTGGTAGATAGCTGGCCTTGCGAGTCGTACTTGCTTGCTCAGGTGCGATCTCGTGTTGTCAAGTACCACAGTTGTTGGATGCTGGCAGATGTTAATGGTGGAGATGCTTAATGGTGGATATGATCATGACTTTAAATACAACTACTAAAATGCTAGATATAACTAATGTAGAGGCATCGGTGGGCAATAGATGTTATTTGGTTCTTCCACGCTCACTTGTGTCCCCTAGGACCCCGAGTACTTGATACCTGTTCCTTGATTTTTTGCACTATCCACATCCGAGAGGCCTTATGGACCCCCCTGAGCTAGAGCTTGATTCATTTCTATTTATTGGGGCCACAAACTAGTTTGGGGTTTTATTACTATCATGTACTTATGCCATGTTACTGCTTTAATTACGGTTGTGCGTGGAGCACCTGTACTGTTTAGGATCGTGACACGTTTTCGCTGTATCGACAAGCCCAGTCACACTTTCGGGTTCCCAGATGTTTACAGCCGTCCACACAAACCCTGGGTTCATTCCGGAGCCGGCCAACTTCGTTGCGGGTAGCTTAGTGGGGTGGGCCCCTGAAATATTTTATGAATCCTGTGATCGCTTTGTCGTGAATATCTCGTTGGGTTTTGAGTTGGTTTTTCCGAGGTTGATCGAGTGTGTGTTGCTATTTGTGCACCCCTGCAGGGTAAAACTTTCTGAAAGCCGTGTCCGCGGTTATGGACGACTTGGAGCACAGTATCTCGATCATAGACAAGCATAACTAAAGTAGTGCTATAAATTTGACTTAATATATCTGACTAGTAATCAGCTTCACTATAACAGAATGGATATTTAAAATGCCAACAACTGGTGGATCTGTGGTGATCTGTGTCATACTATACCTGCCTAGTAAGTATTGCAACTCCAATGGAATGTGATAAAAGTGCCAACAACTGCTGGGTTTGGGATTCCTTAGGACAAAGATATCTGGCTAGTAACTGTTCCAACTACAACGGAATGTTAACTAAAACTGCCCACTACTTATGCTATCAGAATGACTCATGCTATATATGTGACTAGTAAATGGTGCAACTATAATGGAATGAGTAAAATTGCCAACTTGTGAGTTCCTTGGTCCGACTTCCTCGTTTGGTCTCGAGGGGGAAATACCAGGATGGGTTTGTTTGGTGTTAGCTTCAGGTTGGATCCAAATAGGTCTTTCTTATCCCTCTCTGATAACCGCCAGTTGTATCGAGTCTCTATCGGTTGATTAGTGCCGCTACGCTGCCGCTTCAACCCACCATACCTATGTAGGCGAGAGACGCCGAATTCTAGCCTCGCCATGTACTGGCCTCGGTACTGACGCTCCTCTTTTTCCTTTGCCCTTTGTCGGCACCCCTTTTGTTTTAGCAGGTTTGAGATCGACGTCGTTAGCAGGGTTACCCTTCCAGCTTGGCCTAGGCAGGGTTATGGATGCCATTGGTTATTCTTCAGGGCTCTTAGCCCAGTTTGCATCTTGTCCGTAGTCGGATGCTCTATCGTTTCCAAGGTGATTTGGATCTTTGTATAGTATATCTGTATTCTTGACTCATGGAGTCGCTGTTATATATTTATCTGTTCTGTGGGTCCCATCGAGGACTATTGTGTAATGGTATTACTTCGTTTTCCACCCGCACGAAAGTGCCTGGTGGGCGTCCTTGAATCGTTTCTATGCGGGTTTGGCGGAAAGGGCTAAAACTTGCATAGGGCCGATTCGAGGGTGTTACATGATGTGATACCGTGGCACTCCCCCAAGCTTGGAACAAACCAAGGGGATGCCAAAACCTGATGAGGAATTACTCCTTTGGTGGTGGTGGTATCCTCTTGATGAGCTCTTTGATTAGTTTCCCCAAGTCCTCAATCTCGAAGGTGAGCTTACGAATCAACTGTGAGTTTTTCTCAATGCAGCTCATGATCATGTCGGGTTGCGAATTCCAAATATTGCGATTCTTTCCCCACTCTTCCTCCTTGAAGTCTTCTTTTCCTGCATGGCTAGAACGAGGCAAATCCCAATTGGAGGGTAATTTCCCCTTGGGCATATTCTGGTATTGATGCGCATGGATAAGGGTATGGAAAGGATTCTTGGTGCATGGAGGAAGTGACCGTGGAGCCAAACAGTGACGCAGAGGTTTCCCTCCAGTTGACATCCATGCAGTCCTTCTGATCCTGGCAGGTTTTGTCAACACTCCAATGCTTGCAATGGTAGTGCCGGTGTGCGGATGTTGGCCTTGCTTTGCCTCCTCTTCTTCTTCACTCTTGATCTCCTCCTCCTGTCCGGGGCCTTGGGGATCTTCCTCCATAGGCTCCTTTCCCTTATCCTTGGCGGACACCATTGTGCTTCTAACTTTCAAGAATAGTTCCTGGCAGAAACAGATCGAAACAAAAACACAACAAGAACACGATATACGAACCTCGGGGGATCCGGGGGATTATATATTACGAAGTTGTACAACAAAAGGAAGGTACTGGGAGAAAACGGGTCAGATACAAAGGCCAAGGTGGCCACACCACCTGCTGGCACAACCAGGGGGCCCGCGCCAGGGGGTGGTGTGAGCCACCTTGGCTCCGTTTCCATCCCTCTTTCGCCTCGTTGCTTCCCTTGTTGGATAAAAACTCCAAAAATATAACTGGACAGAATTTTCGTGGAACTTTTCTTACCAGAACTGTTACCTATTCAAAAATGGACTCTGCAGGTCTCTGAATTTGGTCTTTGATAAAAATTTCCGGAGTTATAACTTGAAAAACATCAACATCTTCATTGTAAGAATCCCCAACAATATAGTGCTTGACTCGCTGCCCATTCACCACTTGTGTAGTGTTATCTTTTAAATAAGAAATATTTAGCGCTCCTGAATGGTACACTTCTTCAATAACGAAAGGTCCTTCCCATTTTGGCGGTAGTTTTCCTGCAAAAAATCTAAGACAAGACCTATACAATAGAACTTTATCACCAACATGGAATTCTCTCTTAAGTATTCGCTTGTCATGCCATCTTTTAACTTTTTCCTTAAAGAGTCTAGCATTCTCATATGCTTCACTACTCCATTCATCCAAAGAACTTAAGTCAAATAATCTTTTTCACCAGCAAGCTTACAATCTCTATTAAGTTCTTTAACTGCCCAATAAGCTTTGTGTTCTAATTCTAAAGGTAGGTGACAAGCTTTCCCATAAACTATTTTATAAGGACACATCCCTAAAGGGTTTTTATATGCAGTCCTATAAGCCCATAAAGCATCGTTCAACTTTTTAGCCCAGTTTTTTCTAGATCTATTAACAGTCTTTTGCAAGATGGATTTAATTTCTCTATTTGATAACTCTACTTTCCCACTAGTTTGGGGGTGATAAGCTGAAGCGATTCTATAATTAACATCATATTTAGCAAGGGTCTTTCTAAAACCACCATGAATGAAATGAGAACCTCCATCAGTCATGAGATACCTAGGCACTCCAAACCTAGGATAGATAACATCCTTAAGCATTTTTAGAGAAGTCTCCCCATCAGCACTCTTCGTAGGTATAGCTTCTACCCACTTAGTGACATAATCAACGGCAACAAGAATATGAGTATAGACTTTCGAGGGAGGAAAAGGACCCATAAAGTCAAATCCCCAACAATCAAAGGGTTCAATAACTAGAGAGTAGTTCATAGGCATTTCATTGCGTCTAGAAATATTACCAACACGCTGACACTCATCACAAGATAAAACAAATTTTCTTGCATCTTTAAAAAGGGTAGGCCGGTAGAAACTTGATTGTAGTACCTTTTGCGTAGTTCTATCTCCCGCATGATGTCCTCCATAGGCACTACCGTGACATTTCCACAATATCTCCTTTTGTTCATATTCTGGGACACATCTTCGCATAATACCATCCACTCCTTCTTTATATAAATGTGGGTCATCCCAAAAATAATGCCTCAAATCGTAAAAGAACTTCCTTCTTTGCTGAGCTATGAAAGTTGGAGGCAAATACTTGGAGACAATAAATTTAGCATAATCAGCATACCAAGGGCTCCCTCGCGAGCTTACCCCTGTTGCAGCAGACTGTTCGTTTGGGAAACTATCATTAACAGGCATAGGATCAAAAGAGATGTTTTCCAATCAAGATAAATTATCAGCAAGAGGATTTTCAGCACCTTTCCTATCCAAAATATGTAGGTCAAACTCTTGTAAGAGTAACACCCATCTAATAAGCCTAGGCTTAGCATCTTTCTTCGTCATAAGGTATTTAATAGCAGCATGATCAGTATGAATGGTAACTTTTGAGTCTACAATATAAGGTCTAAACTTATCACAAGCAAAGACGATGGCTAGGAATTCTTTTTCAGTGGTAGCATAATTCCTTTGATCAGCATCAAGAGTCTTACTAGCATAATGGATAACATTTAACTTTTTATCAATTCGTTGCCCAAGGACAACACCTACAGCAAAATCACTAGCATCACACATTATTTCAAAGGGTAAACTCCAATCAGGTGGTTAAACGATAGGGGTTGTAGTTAAAGATTTCTTTAGAGTTTCAAAAGCTTCCTTACAATCATCATCAAATACAAAGGGGGCATCTTTTTAAAGAAGATTAGTGAGGTGTTTTGATATCTTAGACAAATCTTTAATAAACCTTCTATAGAAACCAGCATGACCAAGGATACTACGAATACCTTTGATGTCTCTTGGATAGGGCATTTTCTCAATTGCCTCAACTTTAGCTCTATCAACTTCTATGCCTCTTTCAGAAACCTTATGTCCAAGTACAATACCTTCATTCACCATGAAGTGGCATTTCTCCCAATTAAGAACAAGATTAGTTTCTTCACATCTCTGCAAAACTTTATCGAGGTTGTGCAGGCAATTATCAAAAGAAGTTCCATAAACGGAGAAGTCATGCATGAACACTTCCACAATTTCCTCACAAAAACCATGAAAAATAGCAGACATGCATCTTTGAAAAGTAGCAGGAGCATTACATAAACCAAAAGGCATGAGTATGTAAGCATAGGCTCCATAAGGGCATGTAAAAGTAGTTTTTTCTTGATCTTGTTGTTTTATAGCAATTTGAGAGAAACTAGAATATCCATCAAGAAAACAAAAATGGGTCTTTTTAGACAACCTTTCTAACATTTGATCAATAAAAGGAAGTGGGTAATGATCTTTCTTAGTAACTTTGTTAACTTTGCTGAAATCAATGCACATCCTATAACCTACTACTATTCTTTGGGGAATAAGCTCATCATTATCATTAGGGACGACAGTAATTCCCTCTTTTTAGGAACACAATGAACAGGACTAACCCATTCACTATCAGCAATAGGGTAAATAATACCAGCATCAAGGAGTTTCAATACCTCATTTCTTACCACTTCCTTCATCTTAGGATTTAGACGCCATTAGTGCTCTACTACTGGCTTTGCATCTGGTTCTATATTGATAGCATGCTGACATATAGTAGGAGAAATCCCTTTTAAATCATCCAGAGTATAGCCCATAGCCCCTCAGTGTTTCTTCAATACCTCCAATAATCTTTCCTCTTCCTTCCCTAAAAGTTTAAAGCTAATAATAACATGATATATTTTATTATCATCAATGTAAGCATACTTAAGATTGTTAGGTAAAGGTTTTAGATCAAAAACCAGATCCTTTTTAGGTGGCAATGTGGTACCCAAATCTTCCAAAGGCAAGTTATGCTTAAGAATCTTAGGTTGATGACGGAGAATCTCGTCAATCTCATTTCTTTCTTCCATGAAGATCTCACTTTCGTGGTCTTCCATAAATTGCTGCAAAGCATTGTTAGGAGCAATAGAAATAGAAGCAAGTTGTTCAACTCTAAAATCCTCATTATGGGTTTCATTTTCACAAGGTTCTTTAGTAAATTTCGAAAAATTAAACTCATAAGATTCCCCATCAAATTTTGTCAAGATTTTCTCCCTTTTGCAATCTTTAATAGCTCCACAAGTACTCAAGAAAGGTCTACCAAAAATGATAGGATAAGTTTTACTAGCAGCTAAACCAAGTACTAGAAAAACAGAAGGATATTTAATCTTACCACAAAGAACTTCTACATCCCGCACAATACCAATTAGAGAGATGGTCTCTCTATTAGCAAGGTGCATGATCACATCAATCTCTTCCAGTTCACAAGGAGTGATTTCGTGCATAATTTCTGTCGTGTTGGTGTCACGGCAGATGCCATGGATAGGCTAAAGGTGGGGACTAATATGCGCTAGGGGAATCCAGGGAGGGATAGTAGAGTGATTCTCTACACAGAAGTTTGTATTGCTCGATCTCTCCAAGATTACACGTGCTCCTTGAGCTGTATTAGCGAGAGGAGGAAGAAGGTGCTCTCTTACTCTTGCCTGCTATCTAGCCCTAGAACCCTAGATCCACTAGTGCTCAACCAACTAGAATTCTGCCAACCCCCTCTACCAGAACCCTAACCCCCCTTATATAGAGGTGGTTCGGTCCTGGCCTAGGGCATACGTGGAGGCATATTCCTAAGAATATGCCCCTCCCAAAGTGGTAACCCGACCTGGGTGCTTTTCCCCCGCGTCACACATGCTTTAGCGGCGTCAGCCGACGTGAGCGTCGTCACCCTTGTCGGCCATGACCCGGCGGTCCTTCCCTTGCTTTATTCGCTCATCTTGTATGTACCGGACCTTCTTTTTTGACCAGAGAGATTCCTTCCTTCTCCTAGAAGCTAAGCGAGGATCCGGATCATAGTAGATCCGGCTATACCTGTTCCTGCATATAAGTTAGACATGCATTTCTGACTTACTCCTTAAGTCGGATGAGACAAGGTTTAGGCGACCCCCCTGGTCCGGGTTACTCCGTGATCCGGCCTGCCTTGAGGTGACTCAGCCAACATCCGTTTTGACCTTGCCGAACCTCGGCTAACTCGGCCCTTATACCCCGGAGTGACCCTACCCGGGGGTATCCCCTCAACATTAGTCCCCGAAGCTGGTGCGGTCTTAGCTGCCTCGGCCGCTAAGGCCACATCAGGTTCATTTTTGTCCGAGCCTCAGACGTTCAATTCCGGGTTAGCTCCTTATCTCGGATTATATGGATTTACGTTCTCTTCGCACGTTCCAAGTTTTCACTTGCTAGCCGGGTCACCACTTTGGCTCAGATCCCATGGTTACCACGATTTGATCCGAGCCCCGTTTCCTTCTCTCATACGCCAACCCACGTGGAGGCTAATCATTACCTTGTCTTATTTTAAGGGCCTGCATAGTAACTGCCGCAGTAATTGTCAGTTTTACTGCACGCGGGTTACGTCATGCCTGTCTCCTCGTTTACCGCAACAGCACGTCGCGTCACGGGATCTCGTCTACTTTGTGGCCCCCTGTGTGGCTTCTCTCTGATTGGCTGATGCCAGTAATACACGGCCACATCGCGTGGCTCGTGCGCACAGCACGATCCCACTCACCCATCTCTGGGGGTGGTTAAGTAGCGGAGAGGCGCGTCCCTTAGCATTTTTTACCTCTGCCCGTTCCTCTTCTTCTCCTTCGTCTTCCTTGCGACCGCGCCACCGCCAGTGCTTTCCATCAGCAACGTCGCCGCCGCACCTCCCCGTGCCTCCGCACCGCAGCCATCGCTGCGCAACTGCTTAGCCACGGGTCCTCGTCAATCTAGACCACAGACCCCCGCCACCGCTAGCTCCAGCGAGGACAGTGGATACGAGATGACTGAAGAGGAGCTCGTCGTCGTCGAGCATGAGATGGAGGAGGACACCGGCGCGGTGGACCGCGACGCGTGGGCCGGTTCGTGGGTCTGCCAAGACGACATCGACCGGCTCTACCGGACCAGGCGTATTCCCGCCGGCGTCGCCGCTCATCTCCCTCCTCGGAACTGGCCCCCTCACCCAATTCGGGTGAGTTCGTCGTATTCTTGTCCCATTTCCAGCAGGGATTTAGTTTTCCAGTGAGCGACTTCTTCCTGGATTGGGTCGGGACGTATCATCTGCAGCCACACCATCTCCCAGCAAACGCCATCACCTCCCCTTCTGCCTTTGTCTCTACGATCGAGGGCTACACCGGACTATGGCCCATGAAGGAGCTGTGGATCCGGTTCTTCGGCCTCCGTCGCAACATCGTCCCCAATATCCACGTTGAGTCGGAAGGCAAGCAGCTCACCCAGTTCGGCGCTGCTTCCATCTCGCCCTGGAGGCTTTCAGCCTTTCCCCGGGTCACCGGGCTTGACTCCTGCAAAGGATGGGCCCGGACCTTCTTCTACGTCTGGAACGAGGGTACCGAAGACTTGATCTGGTTGCTACCCTATGCTCCGGGTCTCCCTTACACGGATTTCTGGGAGGAGGTCCCCAAGAAGCCTACCGCTCTAGCCAACCAAGTCAACAAGAGGTTCGTGGAGCTAAAGAAGCTCGGGTTGCGCAACGAGGATGCTATGATCACGTTCGTGCGCAACCGAATCTCTCCCCCCAGAGGCGCACCCACAAGTTGTTCCATATGAGCTTCGGTCGTGACCCCAACCGAACCTCCTCCTTCGAATTGAGCAACACAGAGATCTTCCACCGGGTCAAGGCTCTGTTCACCACTCACAAGGACTTCTCCGCCGACTGGACGTGGGGAATCGAGCATTATTGCCGTGACAGGCTCCCTCCCGCGGTAAGCTTCGCGGGGCAAACTTACCCCGGATCGAGTATATGTCGGTTTTTGTTATATTTCTGACTCTGTTCTTCATGTTTTTTCTCAGCTGTTCCTTCAGCAAACTCTGGAGGATGGTACGGATCCGACCCTTAAGTGGGCGCCGGACCGTGAAATCCCGGATGAGGAGGAGCCGGACCAGGAGATGTTCCTCCCTATGACCGACGCCACCAAACGACCTAGCGGTAAATTCTCTTCTCTTAGAGATTGGCCCAATGATGAGGATGACTCGGATATCAACGTGATTGAACCCGTTGAGGCTGTCCCTCTTTCCTTTGCCTTTCCGGCATCATCTAACCCCGGTGGGCATATCCACGAGGATCCCCCACTTGCCACGGGCGAGCCGGTTCCGGTGGCGTCGAAGAAGAAGCGCGGATCCGCGTCAGGTTCTTCCTCCGAACCTTCTCAGCCTACCAAAAGGCAAAAGAAGGCCGGAGACAAGGCTGCCTCCAAGCGAGCAGGCAAAGCCCCGATGCGGAGGGCCCGGAAACCCAAGGAGGCCGAGACCTCGGATGCGTAAGTCACTTTTCACCGCGCAACTCACTTCTCCTTGCATCGGGGTAATTTCACTCCTGACATCATTTTCTTATGCAGGCCTCCTGTGGAGGTCCCTCAGAGCGGATCGAGCATCTCTTCTCCCCTTCGGTCTGGTCCTTCCCCTCCTCGTGACGAGGAGTCACGCCCGCTGAGCCCTATTCCAGAGGGCTCTGCGGCCGCTCCGGGTTCCGTAGTACCTCGTCAAGAGGAACGCGACCTCGGATCGGGAGGGGTCTGTCCGGCTGAGGCAACGGCGTCCACCACTTCGGCATTGCCGCAACCAGCAACCGCCAAGTCTACTGCAACCCCAGCACCAGCAGCAGTTCCAGTACCAGCTTCTGAACCAGCACCTGTCCCGTCAGCCAGGAAACCCACAGCAGCTCCAGTACCAAGTTCCTCCGCCTCTTCCGAGTCATCTCAACCCCGGCGAGGAACCATTCCAGCAGCTTCCAAAGGGAAATCCGTCGTGGTTACTTCTTCCCAGGAAGCTAAAGGCAAGAAGGCTCCGAACGCTGCCAAGTCTACATCCGTCGAGGCCGGGCAGCAAACCTTGCCGTCAATGCTCCCGAAGAAATCACCAGCAGCGACGGATCCTCCTGCCGAGCCAACCGATGCGCAGCAGATGGTTCTTCACACCAGCCCAGCTCTTGCCCTAATTGAGAGGAAGGAAGCTCATGCGAAGGGCTTGGTGGCACCCCACATGCCCACTGGCGAACGGTACCCTCCGAGTCTTATCGAGTTTGTCATGAACTGGAATAAGGCGGAGTTCGTCTACAATGACGATCTCCCGGAAAAGTTCGGCCCCGTAGAATTTTCTGCCCAGATGAATACTGCCGCCAAGGCAATTAACCTCGCGGGGCAAATGATGGAGGTATGTCATTTCTCCTTTAGATGTTGTAGATAATAACCATTAGTCCCCGAGCCTCCGGCGGAGTAACTTGTTACTCGGCCGGATGCTCATTAGAAAATCAACATAGCTGCATGTAAACTTCAAATATGCACACACCTAGAGCCGGGTTAAATTCCACTTGGCCCGGATCTTGCACACTTCGAATATGCACACACCTAGAGCCGGGTTAAGTTCCACTTGGCCCGGATCTTGCACACTTCGAATATGCACACACCTAGAGCCGGGTTAAGTTCCACTTGGCCCGGATCTTGCACACTTCGAATATGCACACACCTAGAGCCGGGTTAAGTTCCACTTAGCCCGGATCTTGCACACTTCGAATATGCACACACCTAGAGCCGGGTTAAGTTCCACTTGGCCCGGATCTTGTACACTTCGAACATGCACACACCTAGAGCCGGGTTAAGTTCCACTTGGCCCGGATCTTGCACACTTCGAATATGCACACACCTAGAGCCGGGTTAAGTTCCACTTGGCCCGGATTTTGTACACTTCAAATATGCACCAAACTAATTTTACACTTCTGTACTTCTTTCAGGTAACTACCAATCGCCGGAGCGCCGAATTTCAACGCCTGCTTGATACCCACAAGACCCTGCGTGCAAAACATGTTGCACTTGGCGTAGAGCATGAAAAGAGGGGTAATTTTCTCCCTCAACACTTCTCCGTTTTTCTTCACTTGTTTCCGCCGGACTAATCTCCTCATTCAGTTTTTGCAGCTGGGGTGGAGGATGAGAACAAAATTATGCGGAAGAACCTGGAGGAAATCCAAGGTATGTCCTTTTTTGTCCGACGTTGTTGTGTTCTCCATTTCTTCTTCTCCTTGCTTCGGCAAACATTCACTCCTCGGCTTTGCCGGGTCAGCATACTATTTCAGCATCGCTTGAGGATAGTGTGCCCGTGCCTGATATGATGCTGCATTTTCTCGAACAAGCAGGACAGCATCAAGCTGAGCTGAAGAAGAAGAATGATGAGCTTGCCCTCCTCCGGACCAAGGACGACGAGATAGCCAAGCTCAAGGCTGAGATGGAGAAGATGAAGGCCCAACACAAAATCGAGCTCCAAAAATTTGGCTAGAACTTCACCGAAGAGCGTGAGCGCCTTACTCTCCAGATCTCCAAGGACCGGGACCTGCTCAAAGAATCCGAGGTCCAGCTTGGGTCGGCGATCGCTGAACTTGAACAACTTCGCCATAGACGCGACAATTGCATCAAGGAGTTGACCCGGATCCACCGCCATATCTCACGTAAGTTTCTTTCCCTTATCCGACATAGTTCTCCGGGTCAGCCTCATATGTCTTTTCTTTACCTTTTTCTTTTGCCTTGTTACCAGACCATTTTCCGGAGGGTACTCCCATTGCCAGTGCTACTGTTTCCAAATTCCGCCGAGAAAGGGGTACTCCCGTCGCTCCTGATGGTGAGAGCATCCCCTTAGACATGGAGGACCTATTGGTCAGCGTGTCAGCTCGTGTGGAAACCATCAAGAACTATGGGAAAGATCTCCTCGACGTTGCGGTCCGGATCTACAACACCTTCTGGCCAAGCGAGAGCGCTCTAGAGAGGATCACACTCCTTGCCGAAAAGCTGTTGGAAGTTGAGACCCAGCTTGACCTCTTGAGAGAGTCCGTCGGGCGTGCCACAGCAGATACCCTCCTTCATCATATTCTTACATGGTACGAGAAGATCGACCTGAGCCTCCTCACACGCCGGCGCACCGGATCCAAATGGACCGACGATCCGGAGTGGGTAGCTCGGCGCAAGGCTTGCGCCTACAGCCTCGTCGAATATTCTCCGATCCATGACTGGGTTGAGGGACCGAGCTTTCTGGAGTCCGGTGGGGATGAGCATAATGAGAATGTTGAAGATGGGTCGGATGAGGACGGGGAAGATGATGCTTCAGATATTGAAGACATCGACGACGACGCCGAACCTGCTCCTCCTGCTGCTCCTTAGTTCTAAAAAACTTGAAAATTTATCAGATCCCCGGTATGCCGGGTGCAATTGTATGCTGGATAAGTGATATTTTGCTACTACGTTTTTATGCCGGATTAACTTGGGCGTAGTCCCCGAGTTCCATTTTCTTGTTCGTCCAATTCTTTGGCTTGACCCGTGTCTACCTTGATTCCGTTTTACGACTTACGAATCCGAGCTTCAAAAATTGTCTTAACAATACTTAGAAACTTTGAGGCTTGGCTCAAAATAATTCAGCATAACAACTTGAAAATAAAAACAGGGTTAATCCGAAAAAACAAATGTTAACTCGAATAATTTCGTTTCCTTAGCCGTTTTTCATGTGCTACGCAATTCCAAACTTGTTCCCTTACTTGCCATGAAGCCAATTCTTGTTGGACAGCAGCAAGTCGAAGGGTTGGGGTTTTGGTGCTCACACATTACTAATCCGGGTTAAGTAAAACGACTCACTCCAGCTACCGCATAAGAAATTACGACAAACACTATTAAGGCAGTCCCCGAGTTACTGCTCGAGGCGCTGCTATTTCATTGATAAGCTCATTGCCGACATACATACCGACATATGAGATGACTCGGATACATACACTTCTTAGCTAAGTGTAGAAGGGACGAAGTAGTGCTACATTCCACGGTCGCTTGGATTCCTCTCCGGACCTATCCGCCTTGTTCTTTTCCTGTGGCTTTGCATCTATAAGATAGTAGGAATCATTGTGCAATGCTTTGCTCACAATGAATGTCCCTTCCCATGGGGGGGATAATTTATGCATGCCAGTAGTACGTTGTACCAACCGGAGCACCAGATCGCCTTCCCGGAAGACTCGGGGGCACACTTTCCGGCTATGATAGCGTTGGAGGTTTTGCTGATATATGGCGGATCTGGACAGTGCCAGTTCTCTCGCTTCTTCCAGCAGATCAACATCATTTTGCCGGGCTTCTTGCACTTCGGCTTCTGTGTATTGGGTGATCCTAGGCGAATCATGCTCTATGTCGGCTGGTAATACAGCTTCTGCCCCATATACCAGAAAGAATGGCGTATAGCTTGTTGATCGATTCGGAGTTGTTCTTAAGCTCCACAGTACCGCTGGTAGTTCTTCTATCCAACACCCCGCTGATCTTTGCAGCGGCTCAATGAGCCGGGGTTTTTATCTCGGATAATACTAATCCGTTGGATCTTTCCACTTGTCCGTTCGATGCGGGGTGGTCTACCGAGGCGACATCGAGTCGGATCTTTTTATCTCGGCAGAAGCGCGCAAATGCTCCTTCCGCAAAATTTGTTCCGTTATTAGTTATAATACTATGTGGATAACCGTATCTCAGGATGATGTCTTTGAGAAAAGTCACGGCCATAGCTCCATCATATTTTCTTATAGGCTTCACTTCAATCCATTTTGTGAACTTGTCCACCATGACCAAAATGTGTGTCATGTTTCCTCTCGCTGGTTTGAACGGTCCAACCATATCCAAGCACCATACAGCAAATGGCCATGTAATTGGTATGGTCTTGAGTTCCGACATAGGCATATGTGTCTTGGTGGCGTACCTCTGACAACCATTGCATTTTCTCACCAGATCTTCTGCTTGCTCCAAGGCACTTGGCTAGTAGAATCCATGCCGGAATGCTTTTGCCACCAAGGCTTGGGATGAGGCATGATGCCCACATTCCCCTTGGTGTATATCTCGGAGGATGTCAAGCCCTTCTTCCGGGTCAACGCATCGTTGGAGGACATTAGTTACACTGTGTTTGTATAACTCGGAATTGATGATTGTGTACGCTTTTGCTCTCCTCTGAGTTTGCCTGGCTAACACCTCCTCAGCGGGTAACGTTCCGTCTTTCAGGAATTGGAATATAGGCAGTGCCCAAGCTGGTATGGCTCGTGGAGGGAATATCCTCATCAATTTCCATCTGATCCACCGGCATAACTTCAGCCGGATCACGCTGAGCAGTCCCCGGGTCTAGTGAGGTAGTCCCCAGGTTTGCTGAGGTAGTCCCCGGGTTTGCCGAGGCAGTTCCCGGGTCTCGCGTACCACCTCCCATGTCAATGTCCATGGGCTCAGCTCCGCATTCCGTATTTTCCGGGACATAGATCGAGTTGGTTCCTGGGGACGGCCTGATAGATGGTTTTCTGAGGTGTTCCAATGCTACACCCAGTGGAATTGCATGTCTGGTCGATCCGAGCTTCGACAACATGTCGGTGGCCTCGTTTTCCGCCCGGGGTACATGGTGAAATTCACATCCCTCGAAATAACCAGATATCTTCTGCACGTGAAATTTGTATAGTGCCATGTTTGGATCTAGGGCGTCCCACACTCCGGACACCTACTGCACCACCAGGTCCGAGTCGCCGAAGCATATTATCCGACGTATTCCAATCTCCTTTGCCACTTTGAGCCCATGCACAAGAGCCTCGTACTCAGTGACATTGTTCGATGCCGCGAAATGGATCTGCAATACGTACTTGAGCTGATCCTTCTTTGGCGAGGTAAGCACAACCCCGGTGCCTAATCCGGTTTTGGTTTTCGACCCGTCAAAGTGCATCCTCTAGTAATTCGGATCTGGTGGCGGTGGTTCGTACTGTACCTCGGCCCAATCCACAAAAAAGTCTGCCACAGCCTGAGACTTGATCACTTCTCTTCTGTCGTATTGGGGCGCATAAGGGGCAAGCTCAATTGCCCATTTTGCGATTCTGCCACTCACATCCTTGTTACCCATTATCTCGTATATGGGAGATTCACATATTACTTTGATGGGGTGTTCCTCAAAGTAATGCTTTAACTTCTTCACTGCCATATAGACACCATATGCCACCTTTTGAAAGTGTGGGCAGTTCTGTTTTGAGGCAGACAATACCTCGCTCAGGTAATACACTGGCCTCTGCACCGACTTACCCTCTTCATTGTGTTCCACTATGATTACTGCACTTACAACTCGGTTGGTTGCGGCCACGTAGAGCAACATTGGCTCCTTTGATAGTGGAGAGGCTAACACTAGCGCAGTGGCCAACATCTTTTTCAAGTGGGCAAAAGCTTCATCGGCCTGTGGCGTCCAAACGAATTTATCCGACTTTTTCATGAGTTGGTAGAGAGGCAGTGCCTTTTCTCCCAACAAACATATAAACCGACTCAACGATGCCAAGCATCCAGTGAACTTCTGGACATCGTTAAGACACTTCGGCAGCTCCATCCGTTCGATGGCTCGGATATTTGTTGGATTAACTTCGATACCTCAGCTGGAGACGAGAAATCCGAGTAATTTTCCAGCCGGGACACCGAAGGTACATTTTTCCGGGTTAAGCTTCATCCGGAACCTTCTCAAGTTCGCGAATGTTTGCCTTATGTCGTCAAGGAGCGTTGCGCTTTCCTTGGTCTTGATAACCACATCATCCACGTATACTTGTACGTTTTGACCTATTTGGTCGTGCAAATATTTTTGCATACATCTTTGGTACGTTGCACCTGCATTACGTAGACCAAACGGCATAGTGCGATAGCAATAAGCCCCGTACAGGGTAATAAACGCTGTTTTTATTTGATCATCCGGGTTCAGAGGTATCTGGTGAAAGCCAGAATATGCATTGATGAATGACAACAGTTCGCATCCCGCGGTTGAGTCTATGACTTGATCTATCCTCGGCAGTGGAAATGGATCTTTTGGACACGCCTTGTTCAGGTTCGTGTAATCGATACACATACGCCAGACCACTGCCATGTTCGGATCATCCTTCTTCTTTTCTACCAGCACCGGATTAGAGAGCCAATCCGGATACAGTACCTCCATGATAAATCCTGCTGCTAGTAACCGAGCTATCTCGTCTCCAATGACTTTTCTCCTATCCTCGGTGAAGCGGCGGAGAGGTTGCTTCACCGGCCTTGCTCCGGGTCTTACGTTTAAAGAGTGCTCGGCCAACTCCCTCGGAACACCTTGCAAGTCCTGTGTAGACAAAGCAAAAATATCCCGATTCTCATGGAGGAAGTTGACGAGCTCGCTTTCCTATTTGTCAGTTAACTCGGCACCAATTGTTACGGTGCGCTTCGGAAACATGTTATCAACTGGAATCTTCTTGGTGTCCTTTGTGGCTTGAAATGAAACGCTGCCATGCGGGTTACTTAATGCCGGCATATATTGCTGCGCGGACTGAGCTAGTGCCGCCACCTCTTGGATTTTTCTTTTCTCTTGCACAATCACGAGTGACTCGGCTAGGTTAGACCCGGCTGAAGCACACTCCATGGAACGTCGGAAATCTCCAGCAATGGTAATCACTCCATTTGGCCCGGGCAACTTCATCTTCAGATAACTGATGTGACAGCTTGCCATGAACTTGTTCAATGCTGGTCTTCCGAGTAACGCGTGATACACACTTTCCAAGTTCACCACCTCAAACTCCAGATTTTTAGTTCGGCAGTTATCCCTTGTGCCGAATAACACGTCGACCCAGACCTTGCCTATGGGCTCACAAGAAATGCCTGGTACTATTCCATGGAAAGTTGTTCTCGTAGCCTGGAGCATGTTCTCCGAGATGCCCAACTTGCGCATCGTATCCGCATACATGATGTTAATGCTACTGCCATTATCAATCAAAACCTTGGAGAACCTCATGTTGATGTTCGGTCCAATGAATGTCGGATCTAGCACTAGCGCGTACGAACCTGGGCTCGGCATAAGTTTAGGATGATCTTTGATGTTCCAAGTGATTTCCTGGTCCGACCAAGGCATGTACCTCGTCACCGCTGGCATGACCGCATTGACCTCCATATGTTGGCGCTGCAAGCTCTTTCTATCCATTTCCTCAGTCGTGAACACACAATAACTCTGATGATGTTCCCTGTACTCATTCCTTCCCTCATTTCCGGGATACCTCTAATCCGGCTGGTGCTGATTTTCTACCTGATGCACCGCATCTCTTCTCTCATTGTTGTCATACCTCGGCGGAGGGGGAGGCAACATTAGCTGCTGCGTGTTCGCCCCGGAGAGCACTTGCTGCCAAGGTAACTCCTGTCGAGCTTGATCATTCCGGGGTGCCTGAGCATTCCCCGAACCACCTTGCTCTATTTTTCGCATCCACTCACATTGCCTCGTCGTGTGACCTGCCAGGCTATTCGGATTTGGCGTGTGAAACTTACACGGCTGGTCCAGCATCGACTCGTAGGTATACCTCGGACGGTCTTTCTTTTCCTACCACTGTTTCTTCTGCTCCGGGGTCCATGTTTTCTTGCCATCATTTCTTGGAGTCCATTGCCCTCCAGTTCTCTGGCGTTGGTTGCTTCCTCCTCCGGGTTGATCTTGATTCACTGTTGTAACTTGTTCCGAGCCATAGCGATGGTCCGTTCTGTCATCTCTCCTTTTCCTCGGTAATCGTTTCTCCGGGATGACCCGGGTCCATCCCTCTGATAGTATTCCTTGTTTGACTCACTTGACGCGAGCCTAGGTTGAATCGGATCACCCAATGCATACGAATCAGCAATCCGGATCATTTCTGCCAGTGTCACTGGCATTTTCCTTTGCAACTTCATCCACAGCTCGCTGCCGTATTTGCACCCTTGCGCAAACCACGCTATGGCCTGTGACTCTATGATGCCCTCACACGAGTTTCTCACGGTACACCACCGGGTCAAGAATTCATGATCCGTCTTGTTGGGTCTTTGCTTGCACATTGCCAGGGTCTGCGGTCTGTTCGGCCGCTAGTATGTACTTGAGAAGTTACTGATAAACATTTCCTCAAAATATATCCAGCAATTGATGCTTCCAGGTGGTAAGTTATTCAGCCATACTCTGGCCGGACCTTCCAACATCTGGGGTACATAACGTACAGCCCATATCAAGTTGCCAGTTGCAATTTTCACCGCCGTTGCATAGTTTATCAGCCAATCCTCTGGCTTGGTGCTGTCGTCATACGTCTTCGTGCCCCTGGGTAACTGGAAGTTGGGTACCGGTGGCTCTTTCATGATCCGGGGTCCAAAGCATGCTGGACCCGGAGGACCTTGACATTCGATCTGTTCCGACCTATACAGGCGATCTAGTTTTAATCTGGCGTCATCCGGCATCAAGTCCCTGCTTCCCAATCTTGACCCTATCACATGATAGTCCGGTCTGGGGTACCCTGCGTTCACCATCTCCGAATCACCGTCATTGTATCGGTTTTGCTCTCGTTGCACATCTTTCTGCTGCATACCTCGGCCGGCGCTTTGCTCTTGCCTCGGTATATTCCGCTGCTGCGGTTGTCCTGCTCCTGCGGAGTTGCGCTGTCCGGCATTGCCGTTGGCAGCATTCCCTTGACCGGCATTGCCTTTGTCGTGATTACCTCGACCAGCTTCACCTTGGCTCACACTCCGTCGATCATCTTTTTTCCGCATCTCTTTTTCTTTTCCCACACGCGTTGGGTCGTACGGGATGATCTGTTTGTTCCGTCTGGCCGAGGTTACTACCTCTTCTCTCCTCGGGCCGCCATGAGGCGATGATGCGGCTCCAGCAGATTTCTCCAGGTTACCCATCACCGAATGGATGATCTTGGAAGCCCCAGCTCTCTCCGGGTTATTTCTCAGCAGCTCCTCATTCTGCCTGTTTGCGATCCGAACCAGCTCGTTAACCCGGTCTTGCTGTCTTTGACGGGCCTCACCCGTCAGACCCTCTAGCTCGGATGCCGCTGCATCTGCTGCTCTGAGGTTCTTCGCCGGGGTGCTATACCTAGGCAACCCCACAGATGGGTAGTTTTCCAACCCTTCTGCTCCATCATCACCTTCTCTGTTCATCTCACTTATGAGATTTTTCCCTTTTACCCTCACTGCATCCACCTTGTTTGCCTTTGCGTACTCACGCAGCGTCATGTTCAGTGACTGCTGAGCCGTGGCTATTTTCTTTGCGCCCTCTAGTATCTTTTGTCGAGTTTCCTCTAGCTCGGCCTGTGCCTGAGCCGGATCTACCACTGCTGCTACCGGGTTAGCCAAGTTATCCATAGCTTCCCTCAGTACGTTCTCAGGCCTCTCTAGTGGAGGTCCTCTACCTTTCCTCGGTGCCTTAGGTGTTACCTCCGGGTCTGGCGCTGGATCCTTGCTTGCGCCTGCACCTGGGGCAGTCATCATCACCTCCGCATGGTCCGGGGTGCGAGCGATACGCGCCCCGCGAGCCACAGTGAGTACTGGTTCCCCCGCATCGATGATGCGACGCGGATGAACGCACGAGACGTCCACAGCAACGTAGACCTTGTGCGTGCCGAGCTTGACGAAGAGGCCGTTGCGCGGAAGTGGGCGTGTGCCAAAGCAGCCTGCGTTGTCGCTGACAAAATCCAGCGCTCCAAAGTGCTGAACGAGCCCGGAGACGATGCGTTCGCCGGTGCCGATGAAGTTTCCCGTCCGGATCTTCACCCCTGCTAGCGCCGCTAGCCCCACGGTGGGCGCCAACTGTCGTGGTGGTGTCACGGCATATTCCATGGATAGGCTAAAGGTGGGGACTAATATGCGCTAGGGGAATCCAGGGAGGGATAGTAGAGTGATTCTCTACACAGAAGTTTGTATTGCTCGATCTCTCCAAGATTACAAGTGCTCCTTGAGCTGTATTGGCGAGAGGAGGAAGAAGGTGCTCTCTTACTCTTGCCTGCTATCTAGCCCTAGAACCCTAGATCCACTAGTGCTCAACCAACTAGAATTCTGCCAACCCCCTCTACCAGAACCCTAACCCCCCTTATATAGAGGTGGTTCGGTCCTGGCCTAGGGCATACGTGGAGGCATATTCCTAAGAATATGCCCCCTCCCAAAGTGGTAACCTGACCGGGGTGCTTTCCCCCCGCGTCACACATGCTTTAGCGGCGTCAGCCGACGTGAGCGTCGTCACCCTTGTCGGCCACGACCCGGTGGTCCTTCCCTTGCTTTATTCGCTCATCTTGTACGTATCGGACCTTCTTTTTTACCAGAGAGATTCCTTCCTTCTCCTAGAAGCTAAGCGAGGATCCGGATCATAGTAGATCCGGCTATACCTGTTCCTGCATATAAGCTAGACATGCATTTCCGACTTACTCCTTAAGTCGGATGAGACAAGGTTTAGGCGACCCCCCTGGTCCGGGTTACTCCGTGATCCGGCCTGCCTTGAGGTGACTCGGCCAACATCCGTTTTGACCTTGCCGAACCTCGGCTAACTCGGCCCTTTATACCCCGGAGTGACCCTACCCGGGGGTATCCCCTCAACAATTTCTTTCTAAAGCTCATAAGGAATAGCACTTGAACTTGCACCAATATCACATAAACCATAATAGCAATGATCACCAATTCTAACAGAAAGCACAAGGACACTAGCATTTTTAGTTCTATTAGGATGTGAGACAATATTAGAAGCATCCTCACAAAAGACTATGTGTCCATCTTCTACACTTTTAGTGACAAGATCTTTCACAATTACTACAACAGGTTCAATGTTTATTTGTTCATCAGGTTTTACGGTTCTCTTTGCACTTTTATTGATTACACTAGTCATCATAGGATGATCCTTTACCTTATCCGGGAAGGGTATTTTCTCGATATAAGGTTCAGGTAAGATGTGATAAATAGTGCAAAACTCAGTACTCCCAACAGGAACACAGTCAACAACATCTTTATAAGGTGGATGGTACTTGTTCCATCCCTTTTTTGGGATTTCAATATAAGAAGCAAAAGCCTTAAAACAATTTGTAATAACTTGTAAATCAAGACCATAAGCATTACTAATATTTTGAAAGTCATCAGTTCCCATAAAAGATTCAATGCATTCATAATCATAATTTATACCTAACTTTCTTCCTTTTTCATTCTCCCATGCTTCAGCATTGTCTTGAATACGGTCTAGAAGATCCCATTTAGCTTCTTCTTCCATGCGAGTTAATCCAGCACAAGAGGCATCCAATAAATCCTTATCATGAAGAGAAAGCCTTGCATAAAAGTTATTGATAATAATATTGTTGGGGAGCTCATGAATGGGACATTTGAGCATTAGTAACTTCATTCTCCCCCAAGCTTGAGTTGTACTCTCTCCATCAAGAGGCCAAAAGTTGTATATTTGATTCCGATCTTTATGAATCTCACTAGGAGGATAAAACTTTGAATAAAAGAGAGGCACTATTTCCTCCCATTCAAGAGCTTGACCATTCTTCAGCAGCTTATACCAGTCCTCAGCTCTTCCTTTCAGTGATAATGAGAATAACTTCTTCTTAACTTGATCTGTAGTAATACCTGCACACTTGAACAACCCGCATAATTCATGTATAAAGAGCAAATGATCACCGGGATGGCCAGTTCCATCTCCAACATAATAGTTATCCATAACATGATTAATAATTCTTGTAGGTATTTTAAAAGTATCATTCTCAGCAGGTGGTGGTTCATCTACTACCTTAGTAGTGGTAGTAGCATTACGAAATAAGAAACTCGGTGAATTATCCATAATGAAAATAAAGCAGCTAACAGAAGTAAACAATACTCACAATAGAAGTTTCCTTTACCAGTTCCACTCTCCAATAGCGCTTCACTCTCCGACAACGGCGCCAGAAAATAGTCTTGATGACCCACAAGTATAGGGGTGTATCGCGGTATTTTTGATAAGTAAGAGTGTCGAACCCAACGAGGAGCAGAAGGTGCTGGCTAGTGGCTTGGAGCAGGAATTCTCCGTAAATACTTAGCAAACGAATTTTTAGGGGGTTTTGATATGCAAATAAATAAAGTACGAGTAAATAAAAGACAATAAGAGTAAATGCAGCAAGTGGCCCAATCCTTTATTCAGCAAAGGACAAGACGGTTGTATTACTTAAGATGACCAAACATTCTCGAGGACACATGGGAATTCCGTTAAGTGCTTTCGCTTCATATAGTTGATTAATCTTCATTAGCTTGCTAAGTGTTGTGTGGGTGAACCTGTGCTAATGTACCAACCTTCCTAGGACTAATACATACTTGTGATTATACTCCTTGCAAGCATCCGCAAGTACAAGAAAGTAATTAAGGTAGAAACCTAACCACAGCTTTAAACTCTAAGACCCTGACATCCCTTGTGCAATGGTTTCCTAACGAGGGTTCAGGTTTCTGTCACTCTGGTAACCCCTACGATTAGTAGCCAAATACACAATGCATTCCCCTAGGCCCATATAGGTGAAGTGTCATGTAGTCGACGTTCACATGACACCACTAGAAGAAGTACACCATAACTTAAATATCAAACTATTGAATCTTTCTCAACACAGTTCCACTACTAACAACATGACTTCTCCCATGTCCTCAAGAACAAAACGAACTACTCACAAGACATCATATGGATCATGATGAGAGATGAAATAATTATGTATAACAATCTAAACATAAACAATAATTCAATGGTTCACTCAATAGCATCAACTACAAGGAGTAATCAACACCGGAAAAGTTTCCCCTAAGAACTATGCAAGATTCAACCTAATTGTTACAAAGGTATGGAGATGGTGATGATGGTGTTGGTGGTGATGATGGTGGTGATGATGATGATGATCCCGATGAAGTCCAGCTTGATGGTGGTGTTGATGGCGACGATCTCCCGTATCTGGGAAGGAATTCCCCCAGCAGAATTCTGTCTGCCGGAGACATCATTCTCTCTCGGTGTTTTCCGCCCCGCAGAGGCGGCGGAATCTTTCTATGGTTGCTCTCTAGGTATTAGGGTTCCGTGGAGATAATATACGCCAGAGAGGAGAGCCAAGGATGGAACAGGGCGGCCACACCACCTGGTGGTGCGGCCTGGGGTGACCCACGCCAGGGGGTGGTGTGGGCCCCCTATGGCCCATCTCCGCTTCCCCTTCTGGCTTCCTTCATCTTCTGGAAAAATAGGATTTTCCATGTATTTTCCTGGATTTTCTGATCTTCGTGAATTTCGCCTCCAAACAGCCCCTTTTCCATCAGGATCCTGACTGCGGCGGTCCATGCTCCAAAAGTCATCAACCATGCAAAAATAGATGAAATTACATAAGTATCATCTCTTAATATGAAATATATCAATGAATAACAGTAAATTATGATATAGAATAGTGATGCAAAATGGACGTATCAGTCACTCAAGAACGCATGGGGATACGGTTCAGGAATGAGCTCCAACGCGATCGCTTCAATAGTATCAAGAACCGAGAATTGAAAGCAACCAAATGGGCTTGCCCCGTTATATATATTGAACCAACTCGGTATTTCTGATGACTTCAATTTACTTTGCAATAGAGCTTTCCTGCAAAATTTTGTGTACAATGATGTGCCTACTTATTGCCGGTTAACTATTGAATTTCTAAGCTCTTTGCAAAGCACCGTTAAACTATGGAAAGAAGAGGACACAATTTCTTTCCGACTTTTAAAGAACAACTACACTTTAACACTAGATGAATGGTGCGCATGTTTTAATTTCCCAAACAATGATGTTAATGCCTTACACGCATCCTTTACTGGCTTAGACCCTTCCCCTGCACAATATTATAATGGAATGAGTTTCACTACTAGAGTAAGCAAGGGGAAGAATATTCAACATCCTGCAATTCGCTATTTGTTCTATGTTATTGCTAACACCTTGCAGGCAAGAAATGAGTTCACAAGCCTCAACGAGGAGGACATCTTAGTCCTCGCAAAAGCTGCTTACACCAACTACGACTTGTCACTCAACTTGGGTGCAATCCTTGTGCGCTACCTGGAGCACCAATCCTCACAAAGCCAAGGGCTAATCACAGGTGGAGGTGTCATCACCGTGCTTGCCACTGCCCTAGGCATCGACCTAGGTGAGTTGCAACTTGTGCTAGGTGAGCGACGTGTTGGTTTCTCTACTTTAAAGGCTTGTGGAATGATCACTAGGAGAGGCGGTGTTTATTACCTTTATATTGCTGGAGCTGGGCATCTTTACCCCACTCCTATGCCTAATGGTCTTTTCTCTATCGAGGAAGGACGTTTGCTATATGATTTGCAGGTTGAGCAACATCAACCCGAGGAGGAGATTCCGAAAAGAGGATGAGGACCAAGAAGAGGAGCAAGAAGTTCCTTATCAAGAGGAGGAGCCACAAACCTGGTTCTCCACATACCAAGACTTCCAAGAACTTGGAGGGACTGTGGAGAGGATGCATAACCTCTCTTTGAACCTCCGAGCAACAACTAGTAATTTATCAACTCAATTTGCAAACTGGAGTAATGACTTTTTCCCAACACCGCAATGATTTGAAGGGCTTGCAAAAGCCTAAGCTTGGGGAAGTTTCCTCATGTATCTTTATTTGGTGTTCATTTGCTTTTATTTATTTCGAGGTTGTGTTTTTAATTAGAGTTTATAAGCACTTGTGTTGGTTTCCCCAACACTTTATTTTTAGTTCTTTCTATTTGATTTCGAGATTTTCTAGCCGAGCTTTGCCCCCAATTTTCTAATCTTTAAATTCCCTCTCTTAAAAACAACAAAAAGATTTCTCCATTTTTATTTATTTTCCCTCTTTCTTTTCTTTTCGCCTTGAGGTTCTCATGTATTTGCAAGAGAGTGATCAACTTCGAGTTTCCAAGAAACAAATAAAAAAGGAAGAGATAAGTGGAACCAAACATGAGACGTATGCCTTATGACTCCCCACTTTTGAAGTTTGAGAAACCCATGCTAGTTAGTAGTAAATGTTAAGATGTTATATTGGTGGATTAAGTCTTTGTATTGTAGTAAGATTTTGTTTGCATGGGTATTTATTTGGGTACTTTTTGTTCCAGCTCTTGTAGTTAACCAAGTCTTGCCTAAATGTTTTTCTAAACAATTGTAATAATAAAAAGTCTCACAATTGAAGGCTTGGGTGTTGTAGTGTTTAGTCTTGAAGGCTTATTTCTAGAGACACTCAACACCACGGAATATAATGATTGACTTGGTAGCTCTCTTTAAAAGGATTTGTTCGATTGAATTAATGTTTAGCGGTTTTTGTGAGCATGCCAAAGTTTGACTTGTTAATCATAACAATGATATAGCTTTATGCGTGTCAAACTTCATGGGATGCCAACAACTCTGCTGTCCTACGAACGGTCTTCATGGAGGAAACTCCTAGATTTCGGCTATGAGTTGATTAAACACATGTAGCAGCAATGCTATAGTGGGTAAGATTCTTGGCACTCCCGGGTAGCTGTATTCATGATGGAATCACTCCTCTGGCCGTTATGAGTAATCATTATGCAAAAGGAACAAAAACCTTAGTGATGTCACGAGTGTCCATCATAGCCCGATAAACTAAATTTGTTTTTGGCATGCTCTCAATTACTCAAGAACTGAAATTCCTGAAGGACAAAGAATAGAAAAGTAGTGCTTGAAAAGTCTTGATTTATTGATGTGGGAGAATTGAGATACTCTAGTGTATATGCTTTTCATGACAACTATCACACTCTCAATTTACATGATTATACTTTATTGTTCAAAGGTAAGCCTATGAGTTTATTACATGACATGGAATAAAGTTTACTCATTTGAACCATCCATGTTAACAATAATTTTTCTACACTATAAGGATGCATAAAAACCCGAATGATATGCTTGCCATTACTCTATCTATGCTGAAGTTTTTCAGATTTATGAAGAGGAGGAAACATGAGACTACCAATCATGAGTAAGATCATCATCTCGTTATTTCAGTTTAAATGTTGAGTTCCTTTTTGATTTTGGTTTTCTTGCTCGAGGACGATCAAGTTTAAGCTTGGGAAGGTTGATGGCTCTGAAATATAGCCATCTACGTCCACATTTAAACTGGATATTATTCATATTTTTGATGAAATATCTCTCTAAACCCTGCCACTAATGCCTAATGATCAAAGGGGTATGCAATCCTTTCCTTCTATTTTTTCTGCGCAGATAATGACGTTTGATGATGGGAATCACTACATTAAAGTCAAAGATACGAGATTTCCAACAACCAGAAGAAACCAGGAGTCATGAGTCGGAGGCAGACGCTTTAACGACCAACTATACGAGCGGAATAAAATTCCGATCGTATAGTTCCGGCTGTATAGTTGCCAACGACACCGCTAGGTCAAACAGAACAACTTTAGTGAAGGGACCCCTATATAAAAAAAACTCGGGCGACGAGAAAAGAGCCTTGAGAGTCCCTTCCCCAGATCATCAGCCGCCTCTAGATCTCCATCCACCACACGTAGAGCCACCAGAAGAATAGACTTAGATCTAATCTCCAAAGCCCTTCTCCACTTCCATATCCATATTCCACCACTTGTAATAGTAGATCTCTTCTTCGATTAGCGACATTGTAAGACTATTTGCTATCAATCTCATGATTTCCATTGCAATGTTTGTGATTGTTGATCTCATCTCTATGTGTGAGTAATTCTCCTTGGGCTAAGGGCTTCGTCCTAGCCATGTAGCTTTTGTGCATGTTATTTATCATAGATGGGATCATGTATTAGTTTGTATGACATGATGATTATTGTATCATATCTTGCCTCAATCTAAGGACTTATTCAGGTATCCAAGACCCCGATGATTGAGCCAGGTATAGGGAGTATGAGTAATGACTAATCTGCAGGTTGGAAACCCTAGTGACAAAAGCGGTAGTACGGCTGTATGTGAGGGATTTACTTGGGATTAATAGTGACATCACTATGCATATCATTAGTTCTCTTTCTTATATGGATGAGACTAGTAGGTTATTGCTATAAGAGGTTGTGGAGGTAATAGCAATTAGGGATGCACTACCCACATATAATTTATCTTGTTCTAACAAGTACATGCATACTTTATTTCTATCTTTTATTTACATCAGATGTTTTGCACAGCTACATGTGAAACCGAACGCCCTAGGCCCTCTCTCTACATCATCGACAACAACAAAAAGACGCAAACTCTTGGTCCGGTAAAAACACAAAAGGAATTCTAAAACTCCCGAAGGTCTGTTAAAGTAACTTCACTACGCATCTGCTTCCCGGGGATTCGATAAACCTAGGTCTACTAGGGAAAAAGAGCTATACTACATCTGTAATCCGAATAGAAGGTATCAAGGGGTTCTACCGCGAAATCCCTAAAGCCGCGTAAAACTTGCAATAGTTAAAGTAGAGGCGTCTAACTTTATTTTGCAGGGGCATGTGTCGTGACATGGTAATGGTAAGTTTATGAAACGTTCTCATTGGAGATCTCGATGGTGATCAAGGCGCTACAACCATGTCATGGCACCATACTTTTGAAGTATTATTTTTGCATCTTATTATGCTTGTGTATTAGGATATATGACGATATCATGATTGGATGATCCCTCACATAATTCCAATTATAGTGTTCCCCTCTATGTGTGCACCACCAAGAAAGTTATCCATTATGAGGCAGGCCATGACGATCGGGTGTCAGACATATCTGCGTTCACATACGGTGGGTGTAAGCCATGTTACACTTCAAATACAAACAAGTTAGAATTGGTGAGCCTAGCATGTATAGACATGGCCTCGGAATACAAGAGACCGAAAGGTCGAGCATGAATCACATGTGATGTGATTGACATTGAGAATGCCTACCTTTGAAACTACATTATCAGCCATGATGATCGAGGGTGGTGTAGCGGATTAGGGTCGTGTGATCACCGAACGAATTGAGTGATGTTAGTTTGAGTGGGAGTTCCTTTTGTTTTAGTTTAACAGCATAAACTAAAAATTGAACTCAGTATTATGAACATGGTCTAAACACTTTGCAAATCCATTGTAGATGTCTCGCCCATCCACCTTCAACCTTAGCATGTTCCTAGAGAAGGACAAGATGAAAACTGATGGAACCAACCTCACCCCATGGTTCCACAATCTGAGGATCCTCCTAGTCCCCTACAAGTTGAATTATGTCATCGAGGCTGCGCTCCCTGTGAAGCCTGCAAAAACTGCCCCTGAGGACAAAAAGAATGTCTAGCAGTCCAAGGCGGATGGTTTCTCCCTCATCCAGAGTGGAATGCTCTATGCCATGGAGCCAGAGCTTCAAAAGCATTTTGAGAAGATGAATGCTTTTGAGATCATTGAAGATCTTAAGGTTGTGTTTGCTCCATAGGCTCAGGCGGATAGGTATGATGCTTCCAAACTCTTCTTCTCTGCCAAGATGGAAGAGCACAGCAGTATAAGCGATCACGTAGTCAAAATGTCTGGCTACGTTAAGCGCTTAAATGCCCTGGATTGCAGAATACCGGAAGAGCTCGTGATTGATAGGGTGCTACACTCGCTGCCCCTAGCTACAAGAGCTTTGTGATGAACTACAACATGCAAGGGGTTACTAAGACCCTTGCTGAAGTGTTCACCATGCTCAAAACTGCTAAGGTTGAGATCAAGAAGGAGCACAAGGTGTAGATGGTCAATAAGACCACCAACTTTAAGAAGCCGAGACAAAAGGGCAAGGGTAAGAAGCCTAAGAAGGATGGAAAATCTGTTGCCAACACCTCTAAGGCTGCTAGGCCCGGTCCTAAGCCCGGCGTCACATGCTACTACTGCAAAGGGGGTGGGCACTGGAAGCGCAACTTCCTCGAGTACCATGAGGACAAGAAAGCCGACAAGATAGCCACCAAAGACAAAGGTATATTTGATATACATGTTATAGATGTATTACTTATTAGCGCCAAGAGTAACACCTAGATATTTGATACCGGTCCTATTGCTCACATTTGCAACTCTCGGCAGGAGCTGCGGAGTAAGAGGCACCTGGGGAAGGACGAGCTGACGATGCACGTCGGCAACGGCACGAAGGTCGATGTGGTGGTCATCGGCACTCTACCTCTATGTTTGCCGTTAGGATTGATTTTGGTTTTGAATAAATGCTACTATGTACCTGCATTAAGTATGAATATTGTGAATGGAACTTGCTTGTTGCAAGATCGTTATTCGTTTAAATCCGGAACAAGTGGTTGTTCTATTTCAATGAATAATGTTTTTTATGTTCATACGCATGTGTGTAATAGTTTATTCTTACTGGATCTTGATAGCAATACTCACATCCATAATGTTGATGCTAAGCGTTGTAAACACAATGATGATAATACCATATCTTGGAATCATTGGATTTTGAATCCCTTGATACGTGCGAGCCTTGCCTCATGGGCAAGATGACTAGGACACCCTTCTCCGGCACAATGGAAAGGGTTTCGGACCAATTGGGAATCATACATACAGATGTGTGTGGTCCAATGAGCGTCTCAACACGCAAGGGTTATTGTTATTTTGTTACCTTTACTAACGATTTGAGTGTATATGGGTATATCTACTTGATGAAAGACAAATCTGAAACCTTTGAAAAGTTTAAGGAATTTCAAAAGGAAGTAGAGAATCAACTTAACAATAAAATCAAGCATCTTCGATCCGACCGGGGAGGTGATTATTTGAGTTATGAGTTTGGCATGCACTTAAGGGACTGTGGCATCATACCACAACTTACACCAGCCAGAACGCCACAGTGTAACGGTGTGTCAGAACGGCGTAACCATACTCTATTAGATAGTGTGTGGTCCATGATATCTTTGACTGATTTGTCTGTATTGTTTTGGGGATATGCGTTAGAAATTACCGCTTTTATTTTAAATAGAGCACCATCCAAATCCGTGGAGACAACCCCATATGAGAAATGGTATGGCAAGAAGCCAAAGTTGTCATTCTTGAAAGTTTAGGGATGTGAGGCTTACGTCAAGAAACTTCATCCTGACAAACTCGAACCTAAGACGGAAATGTGTATCTTTCTAGGATACCCAAGGTAAACCATTGGGTATACCTTCTACAACAAAGCCGAAGGCAAAATGTTTGTCGCGAAGAACAACACCTTTCTTGAGAATGAATTTCTCGCTAAAGGAGTTAGTGGAAGGAAGATTGAGCTAGATGAGGTTGTTGATCCTTCTCTCTAAATACCGAGTAGCGCAACAGAAGTTGTTCCGGAACCGCCCTCCACAATGGTGGAAGAATCAAATGATAATGATCAAAGCAACCACATCGAGGTTCCTGCAGTACGTAAGTCTGCAAGAATATGTACCACTCCTGATTGGTGCAGTAGTCTTGTGATGACTGCTATTTTGAATGAACAAGAAGAACCTGCAAACTACAAAGGAGCTATAGAAAGTGTTGACTCCGAGAAATGGCTGGAAGCAATGAAATCCTAAATAGGATCCATGTACGAAAACCAAGTTTGGACCTTGGTGGACTTCCGGAAGGCTCCAAGGCCGTAGAAAATAAATGGATCTTTAAGAAAAAGACAGATGTGGATGGTAATATGACCACCTAAAAAGCTCGACTTGTCGCAAAGGATTTTCGACAAATTCAAGGAGTTGACTACGATGAGACTTTCTCTCCCGTAGCGATGCTAAAATATGTCTAGATTCTGCTAGCAATTGCTCCTCATTTCGATTATGAAATATGACAGATGGATGTTAAAACCGCATTCCTTGATGGACACAATGATAAAAAATATGGATATGAGCAAGGATTTTGCTTGATCTGCTTGAAGTAAGCAACAACTATTTTCTTATAAGATAATAACCGTTTGTTTATTTCTTGTTGGAGTACTTTTTTCTGATTTATAACTTTCATGTCAACTGATCATGACATTTTTGAGTTGTATATATAGCTAGTAAATTTTTATCTTCCTGGTTCGTTGATATTTTGAACATGGGGTAGAAACAAGTTACTAATGGCACTTTTGAAATTTCTTGGCTGATTTTGGTGTGCAGGGACCATTCTTGCAGTTGGAGAAAATCCCTAGTTATAAAGCTCGTGGGTTGTGTGGACCAATATTAAAGAGATGGGAGCTGGAGGGGACATGGACATAGACCAGACAACAAGTTTGTGGTCAAAAAAAAAATCTGTATGTAACAGGCTGGGTGAGGGCTGCTTTGGACTAACGAGCCACCGGAGGCTCGCTAGACGCGTCAAAAAAAAAAAAACTTTGTCGTTCTTCATATGCTGACGCACGAAATGGCTTCGTCTCGCCTGTTTCTATCTGTTGCCTCGCTCAACGGGATTATCGGCTTTTCATGACGTCGATTGATCTCGACCTTTTTGGTTGTGATCCCTGTTGCGTGGATTCGAAGTGAAGATCATCCAGAGTCGCCATATGATCTTTCCTTTTGTCTTTCGACCGTGGATTCTAATGCATGCCCAAAGTAGTAGCGCATGCCCACATTGATGCAAATTACAACGATCAAGTCCGTCCATTAATTTAACATTAACAATTTAAAGGATAAATAATATATATAAGTCATAATATAAGTACGTAAACAATGATTCTTGCAACACATGACATTCTACGGAGTTATTTTGTCGCCAACGTCACCCTCCTTACGCATGAGGAAAATAACTACCCGGATCACCCCACGCACATCCTTGCCTCCATATTACCGACGTCGCTCCTGATGCCGGCGACACTGCCATCGCTCCCGCGCGCTACCACTGCTGCTGCCATTGCACGGTAAGGCGTCGAGGTCCCATCCGGCCTTGACCACCTCCATGACCCATCCCGGCTGCAGGTGGGGAGCCTCCACGTCGGCGGCGGTGGGAACGTAAGGCAGCCGTTCACTACCCTCCACGCCGGCCTGCTGCCCGCCGCGGTACTGGATGCAGTCCTTGATCTTGTTAACAAGACTCTTCGTCGTCCAACCTATGCCGACGAGCTGCTCGACGGTGAGGCCCGCGAGGTCCGGGCGGCGGCCGACCATGGCGTCGTGGAGGAGGAGCGTGGTCTCGCGCTGGCGGTTGTCGCGCTCCGCCCGGCGCACCTGCTCCTCCAACTTGACGATGCGCTCCCGGACGTAGCCCTCGCCGTCCATCTTCTTCTTGCACCGGCCGACCTCGGGCATGGACCTGTAGCGCTCGATGGTGCTCATCGCCTCCGGGAGCGACGGCCACGCCTGCAGCGTCCCGTCCTCGAGCACGATCACCATGCACGCCTCCACGCCGCACAGCACGGACATCTCGCCCACCTTCTTTATCGCGCCCACGGCGCGTTTCTTCCCGGTAGCTTTCCGGGTCGGGTCGTTCGGGATGTACGCCACGTTCACCTTCTTGCGAGCCATGGACGAGGATCGCTACGGGGAACAAGGTTGCTACTAGAAAATTGATGGGGGTGTTGCGGCGGGGATGAAAGGAGGGGACGATGTATATACGGCTGGCGGTCTTATAGTGAAGAATCGGATGAGAAGATTACAGCGATCAAGGTGATTGGAAAGGAATTATTCTCACAGATTTTGAATTAGTGCTGGTTAATGCATTCTTAGCTAGCATATCTTCTAGGCTATAAATTTGTAATCGTGTGTGATTCGGTGTGTAGATTGGATTGGTAATCCGTGCGTTAGTTCTCAATGACGACGGAGATCGGTATCGCCTCATAGGCAGGTAGGTACACGCGAAACAGGATTGTCCTAGCGGCTTCCACAATCAATATGTCAGGACTAGATGGATACGCGCGCTCCTCCTATTGTGTGTCTTGGGAAAACGTTGTCAACGCGGTGGACCTACAGCCTACAGGTGCCCCTTCCCGTGTCGCCACCGGGTGTAATTGGTCTAGTTTAGCCTTTCCTACAACCCAAAATCTAATAATTGCCTGGGCACTGTCCGGCCTTACAGAGTGCTCCATCGCGTCGTCCGTCCGATCGGCATCGGGCGGTCTATTCACTTCCATGCGCTACCCGACGGAGACAAACCGCTCGTTGCGTTCTTCCCGTGTCCAAAATTCCCCACCCACCTCGTCGTTCTCCCGTCCCACCTCGATCCTTCTCCTGCCAATCTCTCTCATCGCCGGCGAGCGGTCTGGCGGAAGACGCATCGGGCCCTAAGGGGCGGTTCGTGTTTGAGATCTGGAGCTGTGGTGCTGCATCGACTTCGCGAATCAGGGCTTCATCATCGTCACTGAAGGGCTGATGCGCTCGATTGGGGCGGGCTGAGAGCAGAGTACGTCGGAGAGCCCCGTCGACGAGGTCCTGCGTCCCAGCTCCTGGCGCCACGTCTTGATTCTGTGCTGTGAGTACCTATCTCTCCATATCCCCTATCCATTTTACCTCCGCCTGTAGGTGCGCTGGTTGTATGAGACTGAGATGCCTAGCCGCACACCTTTTTTAGTTGAGTTGTAGTGTTCACGCACAGCTTTTTAGCTAGCTGCTCATGTATGTGTAGACCCTCCTAAAATCAAAGTGAAATTCCTCTTCCACCAGTTTTTGCTCATGAACAGCTGGGACATGATGTAGGTTCAGGGAATTTGAACTCAGTTGATACTAGTCGTTTGCTCGTGTACAAAAGGGTGTCATGATGTAGATCAAATGTATTTCAACTCGGGTGGGTCTAGTCATTTTTGTTCATGTACAGCAGGGTCGCAATGTAGAACCAAATGAATTTCAACTTAGACGGGGGACTAGTTGTTTTGCTGATGTACATCAGGCGGGGGTTCTCATGTGACAGCAGGTGTGTGTGCCGTGTGTGTGTGGTGGTGGTGTCTTTGTCTCAATTCACATGTATCTATGTACAAAATGTGTCTAGATACATTCAAATCTAGACAAACGCGGGTCACTTATTTTGGGACGGAGGGAGTACAACATAAGACATTCTTTTCATGTGCATAAGCTTTGTTAGACTTTAGTCGGTAGGCATTTTTCATCGTGATTTGTTTGGACAGTGTTTTTGTTGATCATTTTTTTTCTTCTGTTTGTGCTGTTACAGTAAGCCATGATGCTTACTCATGTACATGGGAGGGGTATCATGTCTGTTGTATGGATTACTATTTTTTATGCATATGGACTGTAGCATATGCGTAGCATATAGGCTGTATTTTTTATGGTATTAAATCCATATGGGCTGTAACTTCTTCATATATGCAACATGTACACCGTAACTTTTTTTACATATGCATAGCACATAGGCTGTAATTTTTATGGTATTAAATCCATATGGCATGTAACTTTTGCATATGGACTGTAACTTTTTTATACATATGGCATGTAGACTGTAACTTCTTTTGCATATGCATAGCACATAGGCTGTAATTTTTATGCTATTAAATCCATATGGCATGTAACTTTTGCATATGGACTGTAACTTTTTTATACATATGGCATGTAGACTGTAACTTCTTCTGCATATGCATAGTATATAGACTGTAACTTCTTCTGCATATGCATAGCATATAGACTGTAATTTTTATGATATCAAATTCATATGGCTTATAACTTTTTTATATAGACGGTAATTTTTTTATATATATGGCCTGTAGTTTTTGCATATGGACTATAACTTTTATATATATATGGCATGCTAAAAATTCATATGGCCATATGTTTCTTGCATCTGGCATGACTAAAAATCCATATGGCGTGTGGACTGTAACCTTTTTGCATATGAAAAACATATAGGCTATAATTGTTATGGTATTAAATCCATATGTACTGTAACTTTTTTATATACAGCCAGTAACTTTTTGCATATGGATAGCATCTATACCTCAGTTCGGGATGTGTTTTTTCCATGCTAAAAAATGTAGACATCGTGTGTTAAGATGGGTAGTTTTGGTCAGTTGGATGTTTATTTTCTACGCCTAAAGTTTTCTAGATACTAGGATGCAAGTTCGTTAGTTACAACATGAAGTTTTTCACATCATATATCTTGTTTAAAAGATGGGATTTACTGAAAATACTATGTAATCTGTAACTTTGCATATGAAATAAATACATGTTGTTTTTAGCCATGTTCACATTATTTTTACATCATGGTACATTTTTCATATACCCTTAGATGTATATTTGAACTAAAGTTACACATACATGTTTTTTTGGCTTTTTCTGTAGAAATTTACAGCTCACGGATTCTGCCAAACCTACACCGTCCAAACTTAGTAAGACCAGGCAAAATTTACAGTTAAAATCCACTGGGGCTGAAGCAAGGGTACAACAAGATCCGACACTTGAGGAAAAGCCAATTACATTTCAACCGCCACTTCCAGTTGTAGATGAGGATGTGAGTGGTGGATGTGGAGATGCGGATGATTCTCACCTGCATGGTAATTTGATGGGTTTTTTACTTGCACTTCTGCCTTGTAACTTCTCTGTCATGTTCTTGTATATCTGCATCTCTGATAGCTCGTTGATTTAAATCAAAACCACCAAAGGATGACTAGTGTCCATATCTGCATCACAAGAACATCTTTTTGGCATATTTTCTCTTGTTTTCTTCTCTTAAAAGAAAGGAATAATGCAACAAAGAAACTAGAAGGTATCGTTCATTTATTTTCACATACATGCATCTTATACCTCTGTTTTCATTCACATAAACCTTAGTACTTAACGGTTGTTTGTTTCATTTTTTACATTCAATATATCGCCAAAGGGAGGTGCCATTTTTTGCTTCATTTTTCGGATACTACAAACAAGAAAAGGAATGCACAAGAACTGATTCCACTATTGCGCTACAATCTCCATAGATGCTGATTGTTTTCACTCCAAATGGTAACTACTAGATGCAACTTGGTGTTGAGGTTCAAGATGGAGCTTCTAGGCTTGACTTGAGAAATGTTGATTGTTACATCCTGATATTCCTTTTCGCTATAAGACCTTGTGCATAAGTTCTAAACTGCAAGAGTATGCTATGTTTTTCTTAACTGTTTTTTGTACCTGTACCTGTTCCTTTTCGTGTAAGAAATACAGAAATACATTTTACATTTCCACCAGCAATCTGATGCCTGTAGAATTGTAACTCCTAAAGCCTGGGCCGACACGGGAACACATTTTTGTAATGCTCAACATTTCGTATAAAAGTTACATGCCCAGAGTGCAGTGTATTTTTGGCAGCATGGTCTTTCCTCGGTTTATTTTTCTTATCAAGATCAAGATTCATTTATTTCTTCTGGGATGAACTAGCACGATGCAAGGGCAAAGCTGCACGGTGCACGGGCACTGTTTTGTCTTCTGGTAGATGGAGAGGTGCCGTTTTTAGAGTGGCGCGCAAAGCTGCGCCATGTAACCTTGTTGTTTCAAGATCACTTATATTGCTATTAGGTTGACTGGCTAACACATTTTCCATTGTTTCACGATAAGATAACCATGTAGGCGACCCCTCCCATGACTTTTAACACCAAGGCGGGCTTCAAACACGGAGGCTAGATCATTTCCGATGTAATACCAGACAACACTTCAACATGATAGCAAGGGTTCTTTCCCATGACTACAGGTTCCACGCTTGGTTTCTGCAATACAATCTTTGCTGCACAAGATACAGCTAGTATTAAGTTTATCACATGATCCAGCAGAAAATTCCAAACCGGTGTTATTCAATTTCTCCATGGCAGATTGGTACATGCCTAAAGCACTAGACAAATTGCATGTGACTGTTTCTGCAAGTCTTTCTCAAAGAGATTCCAAAACAGATCTCCTTCTTTGGACATCAACTGATATCTCTAGAGTCGACTTGCATGTCTTGCATGAAATGAATTCAACATTTTCTGCAAGGAGCTTCTTAGCACGTTTAAGTTCACCCTCTGCGGCATCCTGTAGCTGTCTCTTGCGGCATAGTTGACCTAAAACATGAGACAGAATGGACGCATGAACAAAAGAACAATCAAGTAGTAATAGATAGATGCATCAATAGATGTATGTACCTAACACGGATGTAAAAGTAACAGCAAAAACTGGTAATCCTTGGAAACATGATATCTCCTGTCCTGTCCGTAATAAAACTTCTGCTTCAGCACTATTGCCAATCAATTCATGCATCGGAGCAACCTGATTACATAATGAAAAACATGAATAATATGAGAATGTCTATAGCCTACTTGACGCCAGGTTTACACAATGGAAATGATTGCGATACTGCCAACAGCCGGAGCAGTGTCAACACAACGTTACCACGTGATAGATGGCTACGATGGTACACATATCCCACCAACTCTTTCAATCATTTTGCTGGTACTGACATTAACCCATGCCACAGTATTGAAATACCTGTAATATGCTTTCAAGATAACATCTAAGTACATTCCATGGGGTAAGGAAAGAATCTCTCATGCTGCTTGGCCTGGTGCAATCTGGCCAGATTTCAGCCATCGTTGGTCCCCATGCTTCAAGTGAAAGGAAGCCTTGTCCACCAGAACATTGGCTTTCCCGGCTTACAAATTGCCCAAACTAAATTTGAACTTCTTTTTTACGAGTTTTTTACGCAACTGGAGGGCTTCTCTTCCATATTAAATGGCCTGCAAAATTAAAAACAAAGGGTGTTCCAATTACAGGGAGGCTAAACTATAAAGCAGCTCCAGTCAAACAAATTTCATAATAACTAGAGATTTTCCTCCAAGGTAAATTGATGAGAGAAGCCGATTACCTGGATAACTTGTCCACTTGACACAAGTTTTCTGACAAATCATAGTAAATACAGCCAGCCAGATAGATTGATTGATTAATTACTCGAAGGAACCTGCAAAATCAAACAATAGAAGATGCATAAAAAACGAGAAAATGCATATTGCATTACCACCATGCAAGGAAAAAGTGCTTACTTCAGAAACCAGAGATGATTCAACTTTAACAATCTCATCAACACTAACACTGAAACCAAACTGATTTCCAAAAAAGTGTTCACATGATTGAGAAAAGAAAAATCAATAGGCCACAACCGCTGAAAAAATATAGCAAGGGAAGGATAATCTCTTTTCAAACAGTTTCTCCAAAATATTATATTATGGCAATCAACACCAAGATATTGTGCCATATAAAAAACAAGTTTCTGGTCCATTGGGAGATGACAACATACAAGATTAAGGCGCACATTGATAAATAACATGGAGAACAACTTTTTTGCTTCCATATTATTATGATAAGCTTCCACAGCTCAAATTGAAGCTCAAAGCAGCCCTGGTACAAAGTAAAAAAAAAGACATGATTATCTTGCTAAAGCCAGAAGTTGCATCTTATCAAATCTAATAAGTTTTAGCATTGGTCTTACCTTTATGGCTAGCAAATCAACCAGAGAACAAAGAAGTGATACAAGCCTTGTCCACCAGAACATTGGCTTTCCTGGCTTACAAACTTGCCCAAATTAAATTTGAACTTCTTTTTTAGGAGTTTTTTACGCAACTGGAGGGCTTCTCTTCCATATGAAATGGCCTGCAAAATTAAAAACAAAGGGTGTTCCAATTACAGGGAGGCTAAACTGTAAAGCAGCTCTAGTCAAACAAATTTCATAATAACTAGAAATTTTCCTCCAAGGTAAATTGATGAGAGAAGCCGATTACCTAGATAACTTGTCCACTTGACACAAGTTTGTCTGGCAAATCATAGTAAATACAGCCAGCCAGATAGATTGATTACTCGAAGGAACCTGCAAAATCAAACAATAGAAGATGCATAAAAAACGAGAAAATGCATATTATATCATCACCATGCAAGGAAAAGTGTTTACTTCAGAAACCAGAGATGATGCAACTTTAGCAATCTCATCAACACTAGCACCGAAACCAAGCTGATTTCCAAAGGAGTGTTCGCATGATTGAGAAAACAAATCAACAGGCCACAACCACTAAAAAAATATAGCAAAGGAATGATAATCTCCTTTGAAACAGTTTCTCCATAATATTGTATTGTGGCAATCAACATCAAGATGGTGTGCCACATAAGAAACAAGTTTCTGGTCCATTGGAAGATGACAACATACATGATTAAGGCGCCCATTGATAAATAACATGGAGAAGAATTTTTCTAGGGGTAAGTTTTCTTGCTTCCATATTATTATGATAAGTTTGCACAGCTCAAATTGAAGCTCAAAGCAGCCCTGGTACAAAGTAAAAAAGACATGATTATCTTGCTAAAGGCTAGAAGTTGCATCTTATCAAACCTAATAAAAGTTTTAGCATGGTCTTACCTTTATCTCTAGCAAATCAACCAGAGAACAAAGAAGTGGTACAAGAGTTTCTGAATTCTGATGACTATTGAAAGATCACACCACAAGAATGATCGTGCAAAATGTTCATCTTTGACACAAGTCAACAGCACTCCTATCATTCTCAAAGATTGCCTGTTTGAAGAAACAAATCTTTACAATTAAAGTCAAATCGTGAATGCCTGGTGTGACACATCTAACAAACTACAAACAATATGCCACCACGGCCAAGTTCTTCTCACCCAACCCACGCACCCTGTCTCTAACTGTCTCTGCTGAAAATGCTCGCTTATTATCCATGCCTCTATTCGCATATCTAATGCCACTACTGATTTCTCCTTCCAAGACAATAGTCACGCAAGTGCAGTGCTTCTGCAGCATGTGACAGGTAAAACATTATTTTATTGAGGAGATATGCATGTGTTTGATGGTGTCAGGCTAGGATTTTTTACAAGAGAAGAAGCCAAGAGATAAGATGTTTGATGCCTACATGTGTTGCCACATGATCACAATGTACTACCACATTTTTGGACTTTAAAATACTGAATACTACATATCTCTTTTTCTTTTGTTCTACCTATTCACGATTCTTCTTTTTAAATTGATCGTTTTGTCCCCTTCAAAAAAAAGTTTGATCCTTTTGTTTCTTCATATAGATCCTGCGACGTTTTACTTCAGATGGAGGGGCCAAGACCGTGAGGATTGAGGATTCACATTTTTGAGGTTCTGTGTCATATTTTGGAGGTTCTGTATCATATTTTGGAGGTTCAGTATCATGTTTCAGGTAGATGCTTGAATAAGGTACACGTTTTGCTTCAGGAAGGTTGGCTTTAGATAAATTGCCCGGTGAATAGGTACACTAATTTTCGTTTTGAAACCACATGATTTGAGGTAGCCAGGATTTTGTCGTTTTGATTTCGATAATTTTATTGGTATATGTGCTGTTATACCTCGTTCCTTTTGATTCCGATTGTTACTGCAGGGTTCATTGATGCAAATGTAGTTGTGGTGGCACCGGGTGTTCGAAAAAAACAGTCGTGCTGCAAACAAGGTGTGTTGTGAAACAAAAGTAATATTTATAATTTTATTAGAGAAAACGTATAATCTGTATACATTTATAGATGCTAAAACATCCCATGTATGTCATCATGCATCCACTTCTCACATTAGATGGTGTACTATATAGGAGCCTAAGTAATATTTTAGTACGATCAGGACAAGCAAGCAACAACTAACTCCACATATATATTACTCTAAAAAGACACTAACTCCACATATATTATTCAGTAGGTTCGGGGGAAGATTAGCTTAAGTAGTATGACTGTCTTCTCCTCACAGATCTCAACTAATTGATGAAAGCTACTTCCAGTATTGTTCAAGTTCCTTCCAAAAGATTGTGTGGAAGACCTGGGCCCCTCCCAAATGCACAAGTGAATACACAAGCAATTCATATGAAGCAGTTACCTTGCTGTCATGATTGGCTTCCTGGGCACAATGTGCATGCAAGCAGTACGCAATAGCCAATTCATGGATCACAATCGCATTGCCTTGAGATGAATCCAGTGAGATGTCTCGCTGGTTCTATGGAAGAAAATGGATCTTAGATCTCCTGTATACATATGAAAACAGGAGAGGAAGGGGAATGGGGGACTCACCCGTAAAGATGGCTTCATCCAAGGAATCGAGACAGCTGCTTATGTTTTGCACCCCAGATGCACAGAGTGTACATGCCTTCCTAACTAAAATCTTCAATCTGTCCAGATAATATTCTTTTGAACAATATATTTCATTCAAGAGAATATCTATAATTCTATTTTGCATATTTGCACAGAGCATGGTGGCACAAGATTCCTTTGCTCCATATGCTAATAATTCCTGCAAAAAAAAATGCACGTCCAAAGCACTGCGCATCAGAATGAGATCAAAATACAAGTACACCGTTGTTATTAATCTTAACAAAATAGAATCTGATACCTGCTCTAAGATTAAGCCAATCGACTTCTTTGGCAAGGGAGACGGGTAGCCCATAAGAGAGTGATAAAGAAGTGGAGCACTATCCACACGTTGTTCATCCTCAAAATCCGGAGTGTTATCTAAAGTTTGCATAAGAAAATGAATGAAACCACATCAACAAAGTGTTTTAAGCGGGATACTTTCGCTAGTTTTTTATGTCAATACCTTCACCCATAACTTGATCAGAACCAAATAGCTTTCGTGATAATCAGATGTGTCACCATAAGCCAACAATTCAGACAGGCTCTTCACAACAACATCGTGTATCACTTTTGAGCCACATCTATGGAGAATGTCGACCATCTCTGATATCATTGCAAATGCATCCGTAATTATATTCTTCAGTGTATCCTTTGGCAGATCTTCAGTAATGATGTGATCTTCCATTCTTAATGATAGTCCACAGTAATTTCTGGCGTGTGCCCATGTTGCTTGACAGCATAGTTCTAATGCCTTTGGTGCCTGAAGCATTTATAATGGTCAATTGTATATAGGTCAATAGTTAAAAGCAAACTTAAGTAATAAACCAACACCTCAGAAGGGTACCTCTTCTAGATGTCCAATAATATAAAGTGTTACACCAATGTTGCGGATAGAAGAGATAAAAGACCTGAGCTCATTAAGCTTTATCCATGTACTTGAAATGGCACAATTGATAGAATACAAACTCTTCTGGACTATGAAAGCAAAATGCATTAATAATAAGGATAGTATTAGAAAATAATAAATCAGTAATTTAACAGCGATTCTCCACAAATGGCACTGGTATAGAAGAATACACAGAAATGTTTATTCGGAATAATTTAATAATTTATAAATGCAATAAAATGATGATACTATACAATAACAGGCTGAATCAAGAGATTTTTTGTAATGTCAGTCATAATACCAGCTATAAATGACTAAATGGTCTTCTGTTCAAACTTCAAACTACCAAATACCAATACAAGTATAGGACAAGTGACTTAAGTACCTGGATGGCCTTGTTGGTCACAAAAGAAATTTTGATTGCTGAAACTAGGGATCTCAGTAAAGTTCCATGGTGTTCATGCAATCGCTCCTTCTCTTCTTCTGACCTTTTCGTACAGCTGTTACAGGAAAAAAAACTTGCAAAATCAGAAATCGCTCAAGTATTGCAGCAATAATACTTATGATTTTATGGACTTCACCTATAAGCAACACGTCTGAAATCAATGAATTGATCCAGTGCCATCAAGACACAAGTCATGTTTCCTGAATTGGGGGCTGTTTTTATTTCAGAGAAGTTCTTCCAAAATAAATTTGCATGTTGCACTAGTATCTTGCAAACGAACTCCAAAGAATCAAAATATGCCACAAAATAAATATGCTCATATGACTGACAATAACTGCATTTGTGTTTCTTATTGGGATGTGCAGCGTCTGTTGGTCGACTTGCATATTTCTCCAAACTATCACATTGACTGGATTTGCCATCAGTGACACAGAAAATCTGTGCTAGTGTGCCAAGTGCACTGTTCAAAGTTTGAAGATTCTTCTAATTCTTCTTGACAAAATCCACTGACATAGTGGGGTGATCTTCGCTTTCTATTTGCTGCGCACTGAAGTGTAATCCGGTAGCATACAGATGGAGAACTGAAATCTATAATTTGCAAGAAAAAATAATCAAAAATAACAATGGCAGTGTATGTTATGCATTAAAAGCAAGCAATGGTAAGCAAAACAGTGCAGAATGTACCTCAGAAAAGTAACCCCCTTGTCCATAAACTAGTTCTGAAGCATGAGCTTGTACATCCCTATTTGAAGAAAGAAAGCTCCGAGAAAAATATGCTACAAATTCCAGGAAGTCGTTTACAGCTTTAGGTAAGACAGCCTGAAAAAATATTTACATGATGTTACGACAGTTAAGGATGTATTTTTGGTAAAAGAAAACTCATTGCCTTGTAGTTTTCACAGGATGGAGATGGGCAGTATGAAATTCGTACATCCAATGCGAACATTTATCAGACCTAACGTGCATCAGAAATCTGCTTCGCATGACTTAATTGGCATTCTTCCAAAATGATTCAAATGACTTAGGCCATCAGTAACCACAATGAGGTAGAATGCTTCAAGATAGAACAACAAACTGAATCAGGATTCTTAAACAGCATCTGCTGCTCCAAGGCGCCTAGCACATTCAATATCGCCATTAAAATAGTACCAGAAGCTCACAATAAGGTATTCATTTGGTGCAAGTCTAACAAGTTTATATTATGAACAAGGGCACTCTGTCTGTAGGGTACCTATGTGCTATTATTGCCTAATTATTAGTCTAACAAGTTTATTGCTTAACTATAGGTAGGCAATAATAGCAAAGTTAAGCTATTGACATGCCTTGACCACTTTGAATCACACCCATGCATCTCCAAAACAAGGAATCATACTAATAATTAAATTTTGAAAAAAAATATGAACTACACTTCAGCTTCATGTTCATGCGATTTTGTCAATGACTACTTTTTACTGCTAAGCTTAAGTTGAGTTTGGTACTGCGGTGGATTATCGTAATACCGTTTGCCCAACCTGCTTTTGTTCATTTTAGTACTTGTTTGACCCGCTTTTACCTAGTTGTGTGTCAGATTTCCCATAGCATATTATTAAATAAGCACAGCACAGCACAGTTCAGCACCCGCAACTGAGCCTTAGTGCAGATTAACGTGCTTCTAAATTTTGGTGAAAAAGGGCGTATTTTATCTGCATAAAATTGCTTAGTCACAGGGAGGTGGAGCTCTAGATGGTTTAAGCAACCAAAACAGTAAGTACATTGTGCAAAATTGACCATACTTGACGCAGAGGAACTGTTTCTTGAGCACGATTTGATAATCCAGTCTAAACTAAAGAACAGATAATGTGTCCAGAGAAGTGTAAACCATAGCTAGGAAACAATGTTTACTAAGATAGATTTACAAAGTCCAAAGTCTTATTCCACTTTTAATCACACACATCTCCAAAGCAAGGAGTCCCGTTGATAATCTGAATTTTGAAAAATTAGGAACCATATTCTAGCTTCACATTCATGTGGTAGTCAAGTCATGACATTTACTGCTAAATTTTAGTGAAATAGAACATGTTCCAGCGGGATTTTACCTTGACGTGTAAAACAGATTCAACAGCAGTCTTCAACACATCAAGCAAAAGCTGTGAGCTCCCTCCCCAACACAAATCTACAGAGGAACAGATCTTGCGTGCAACCTTCGACCAGAATAAACAGTAAAAAAAATAGCCAACCCAATATATATAATTAAGCTATATTTGTTGAGTTCCAACGGTAATCAATTTGCTAGTGACACGTACAGTGGGCAAGCGTTCAATCATTTGCGCCTTCTCAAACTCTCCTAATGTTGTGACACAGAAATCACGCACAAGGTTAGCGTTGAAAAATTCTGACTCGGCGGCAAGGAAATGGCACAGCGGCTCAGTGCATTCATAAGCGGAATGAGATACTTCCTGCTGGAATCCTCAGTCAGAATCCTGCAAACGGACAAAATCTAATCACACACCGCATCTGCCTTCTTTAGTAAAAAAAAATGCAGAGTTAGCAGGTCCTATAATCTCACCGGAGCCATGGCCGGAGCTACTCCACAAGGACGAGGACCCGTTCGTACGGGGCGGCTTCCTTCACTTTAACCTTGCTGGCACAATTAGCAAGGCACACAGTTAGCTCAACAGCTAGTATGGTGATTTCAGGGTCGGCGGCAGCCTCCCCTGCAACGCCAGGCTCGGGGAGGAGTGGAGCAGCACTCGCGGACCCACGGCGAGGCTTGGCGGCCGACGGCGTCGGCGAGAGCGCGCAGCGGAGGGCGTCGAGGGTGGCGGCGGCCTCCGCCTCGGCGCGCACGTAGTGGCCGCTCGACTCGAGGCAAACGACGAAGCGGCCGCGCTGGAGCAGCACGGAATAGGGCTTACCGGCGAGGCACGTCGAGATGGCCGCCAGGCAGTCGAGGACGAGGCCGTAGATCTCGAGCAGCTCGTCGGCGTCGACCGAGCTAGGGTTCGGGCGTAGGCGCGGCGGGAGGAGCTGGAGCGCGCGGCAGAGGAACGGGAGGAACCCCTTCGCGAGAGGGCGCACGGCGGCCGCGTCGGGGGGCGGCGGCTGCTGCTTGGGCTGCTTCGTCGTCCTCTTCGGCGGTGGCTTTGTGGGGTTAGGGTTCGCGGCGGGCAGGTGGGGGGGAGAACGGCTGGAGGTAGGCGTCGAAGAGGGAGTGGAGGCCGAGGCGAGAGGACGGGGAGGAGAGGGCGGCGAGGGGGTCATCGGCGGCGGCCTCCATCGCCGTGTGCGGGTGGTCGGAGCGGAGCCGTGTGGGGAATTTTTTTGGCCGGAGGGGCGGGAAAGGGTACAGGGTTTTCGCACAAGCGGCCGCTAGCTACTCTGCGGCTGCGCACCAAACGCCTGATCGAAACGGTGAGTTTCTATCTGTGGCCGCGGTCCGGTCTGTTCGTACGATCGATCTAAATATTTGCGTCTGGCGTTTCTTGGCGTTATCGCTGGCTAACACCGTCGAACACTCAAATTCACAGACAATGGACTAGCAGTAGACATGTGTCATTGCCCTTTGGGCATCGCCAACTAGTGGCCAGTGGTTCTGAAATATACAGAAGGGAAATATCATACACAATGTCCAAAATAATGGCGGTCACTATGTCCAAAAGGTTGCAGCCGTCGTCGCCATTGCCGTTCAAGCGTTGCGAGCGAACCAGGTCCTGCGATCGGGGTCGGCGATGGTGTCTAGGTCGGTGAGCATGATGGCAGTATCCTCGGCCATGATCTTGGCTTCGGCTTCCTTGGCCTTGGCCTCTGCCTCCAACACCCTAGACCTGGCCTCGACCTCCTTGGCCTTGGCATAGGCCTCCCTCGCCCTTGTCTTCGCCTTGATCTCGACCAGCATGGCCTTGGCGTGGGTCTCTTCCGCCTCGATTAACCTCGTCTGGAGCTCAACAAATGCCTTGGCGGTGGCCTCTTTCTCTTTACACCGCATCTCTTCCCTCTCGGAGATGGCCTCCTCCTTCTTCTCCATGATCTTCGTCAACGTCTCCTGGAATGCCAACGAACCAGCATCGGCCTTCGTAGCCTTGTGGCCTTGATATATTGCAAATGTATCTATAATTTTTGATGTTTCATGCTTGGTTTATCTACTTTCTTATGTTTTGTTCCAACTTTGGAGTACTTTTCATAGATTTTTTTGGACTAACCTATTAACAAGATGCCACAGTGCGAGTTGTGCCTATTTTCTGTTGTTTTTGGTTCCAGAAAAGTCAGAAAATGAATATTCTCGGAATTGGACGGGACAAAAGCCAAAGTTCCTATTTTACCGGAAGACTCACGGAGCCAGAATACGAGACGGAGGAGGGCCAGGGTCTGGCCACACCCCCCAGGCGCGGGTCCCCCCAGGCCGCGCTAGGGCATGGTGTGGGCCCCTCCGGCACCCCCTCGGTCTCCCCTCTCGCCTATAAGAGCCTCCCGATGCATAAACCCTAAATCGTCAAGCCTCCAGCCACGAAAAGTTCCGCAGCGTCGCCGCCACCGAAGGGGAGATTCGGTGGACATAAAGTCTCTGTTCCGGCACCCTGCCGGGATGGGAAAGTGCCCCCGAAGCCATCTCTATCGATCTCCACCACCATCTCCATCACCATTGTTGATTCCCATGATAAGGAGGGAGTAGTTCTCTCTCGAGGCTAAGGGTTCTACCTATAGCTATATGTTCATCTCTCTCTCTATACATGATCATATTATGATCATGAGCTTTGTAATCAAGTAAATCTACCTTGCTACGCAAGTGCTTTAATAGATCTCTGCTCTCCCCATGTGTGTGAAAGTGACAGCGTGCACACCATGATGGCACTTAGGCTAGAGATTATAAATACTTGTTATGAGTTATATTTGGAGTTGGATGTCTCTATGAAATTGTGGTGTTTGTTGGAACCATCTAGTACTCAAGGTGACAGTGTGGTGTTTTCTAGATGGGAAAGATGAACTTTGAGGTGTGTTGTTATAGCCCTACCATCGATTAGAGTGTTCAACTGGAGAGTAGTTAAGAGTAGTATCATAAAGAGAAGATATTTATATGAGAGTGTTCACTAGCGAAAGTATGATCCCTAGGCCTTGTTTCTTAGCATTGAAACACCGTTTGCTACTAGATCTATTACATGTTTGTTTGCTTCCATCTTTATTTCAGTTTTACTTTAGTCTTTTCCACGCCATTAAGCTATTTTCTATCACCGTTACCACTTATAATTATCTATACCACTTGTATTTCACTATCTCTTTACCGAACTAGTGCACATATACACCTGATAAGTGTATTGGGTGTGTTGGAGGGACAAGAGACTTCTTGTATCTTGATTGCAGGGTTGCTTGAGGGGGGATACCTTTGACCACTTCCTCCCTGAGTTCGATAAACCTTGCGTGATCCACTTAAGGGAAAACTTGCTGCTGTTCTACAAACCTCTGCACTTGGAGGCCTAATAAATGTCTACAAGAATAGAAGTGCGTAGACATCAAGCTATTTTCTGGCGCCGTTGCCGGGAAGGTAAGGTAAAAGGTACTCACATCCTCCGGTGTGAGTGCTCGAAGTTATTTTCTTTAGATTCTGCAATTTTGTCTTTTTGTTTCTTGTTTTCACTAGTTAGGTTTAATGAAAAACAACAACAAAATTAGAGAGTTTTATAGTATTTATCTTGAGTTAGGACATGAAGTGTTTGAAGAGAAAATTAAAAAACCTATGAAACTTTATTTGCATGCTAATAGCAATGTTATTAGTATGAATTCTTTGAACACCATTATTGCTAATGCTATGGAAAAGTCTAAGCTTGGGTAAGCTAGTTTTGATGAGCATGATATTTTTAGTCCCCCAAGCACGGAGGAGAAAATTTACTTTGATGATACTATACCTCCGATATATGATGATTACAATGATGAATATGATATTTTCAGTCCACCTACTATTGAGGAGAAAATTAATTATGATTACAATATGCCTCCTATATTTGATGATTATGGTGATGAGAATAATAATGATAGCTATTTTGTTGAATTTGCTTCCACTTTAATTAATAAGAATAACTATGCTTATGTGGAGAGTATTAATTCTTTTATGCATGTGGCTCATGATAAGAATGTTTTATGTGATAGTTATATTGTTAATTTTATTCATGATTCTACTGAAAGTTATTATGAGAGAGGGAAACATGGTTTTATGCATCTCAATAATATTAAGTTTCCCCTCTTTATGTTGAAAGTCTTAAAGTTGCACTTGTTTTGTTTTACTATGCTTGTTGCTTTGTGCTTTCCTGACTTGTTTCTTTATAAGATTCCTATGCATAGGAAGTGGGTTAGACTTAAATGTTCTTTGGATTTGCTTCTTGATGCTCTCTTTTACTTCAATTCATATTTTTTATGTGAGCATCTTTTCAAACTATCATGCATAACTTAAAGGCGTTAAAGAAAAGTACTTATTGGAAGATAACCTAAAAGTTTTAGATGAGTCTTAGAAGTTATTACCTCAGTAATAACCGCTCCTTATCATTTTTATTTGCTTTTTGTGCCAAGAGTAACCTCTAATGAGATAGAAGTAATGCTTGAGAAAGTTGCTGTCCTGAAACAGATTTATGTGCTTCACCGTAAAAATTCATGTAAAATCTCTGTACGTTGTTTGAAGGCGTCAATTTTTGTGCTTCTGCCTCAGGTTGTTTTCTAACTTTCGTTAGTTCAACACTTTTGTATTTGAGCAATAGAAAGTCTTCGAAAAAATTCGTCTTTACCTGCTGGTCTGTTTTGACAGATTTCTGTCATTTTCTGCATTTGCTTCTTGTTGGTTCTTTTTTGATTTCTTTTGGGGAATTGAGCTTTTTGAGGGAAGTGCTTCAGTAGCTAGTGTTCTAATGGAAATTTATTGGTGTTGGAACTGAATCTAAAGGACTTATTATCTTGAGTGCACTAATGTTGCTAATAAAGATTGTGTGAAGTTTTGTATGAAGGAAAAAAATTCAGGTGTATGGAAGGAATGAGTAATAAGATGAAGGATGGACTAAAGCTCAAGCTTGGGGATGTCATGCGTGTCAACCGAAGAAATATTCAAAAAGTACAAGCATCAAAGCTTGGGGATGCCCAAGGCATCCCCTTCTTCATCAATAAAAATCCCAGGTTTCTTTCAAACACTTCATTTTTATTGTTTCATGCATAGTTGTGTTGTTCTTGGAGCGTCTTATTTTTCATTTTCGTTTTGGTTTTTCATTTGCTTTGTTTTCTTAATTTTCTGAATAAATTGGTTGGACCCCCTCTTTCATACATTGGTGTTCAAATAGTTTGGTTTGGTTCGGAAAAGAGTAGGAAAGCTCATGCTTAAGTGGTAAAGAGAGCTTGTTTTTGACCGTGGCCTATTTTTTGTCATGCCATGCTTGATATTGTTTTGGCTTTAGGCTTAGTATTTTTTGCTGTAGCATGACATGTTATAAACAATTGAGATTGCTTAATGTGCCTTAGAAGAATCATGCGTTGTTTTAGCATATTAAAGCATAGTATTGTGGTATTCTCCTTTGATGCTTTATTTGGGTTGACTTGGCGCATGCTCACACCATGTTATGACTATCCCAAGTCACCATAACCTTGATGATCCTTTAGTTTTTGACTTGTAATATCACTTTATGCTTTGATCAATGTTGTTTTGTCGCTCTGCATGATTATGGCCATTATTGCTCTCTTAGTTTGTCGCTCCCAGTCTTTTGCTAGCCTCCGTAATCAAGTATGAGTTCCACTCATGCATCCAACTCCTTAAACCAAGTTATTCCAAAGAGTCCACCATACCTACCTATTAGCAATTGCTATTACAAGTATATTCATGTTTTTGTTTACCTTTCAAATTAAACTTGTTATGAGAAAACTAGTGATTAAAGCTCTCACAAACTTGATGGCACACTTTACTTTTCTTGCCCTTAATAAACTTGAACCATTGTGTCGTCTATGTTGTATATCCTTGCACTTATTTGTTGGGGATTAGCAGAACCATGCTGTCATGGGGAACGCTTTCAACATTGCACTGATACTTTATACCTAATTGATATCATGCTCTTTTGTCTATGGATGTCGTCGGTGTGAAATAAAATGGGAGCTTGTAAGTCCATAGAGTTATGTATATGTGTTAGAGAAACGCCTGGGCCGCTGGTCTAATCTATGTTGACATGGTGGAAACCTGCAGCGTAACCATAATGAGTTGTCTATGAAGCATTCTTCTTATAAAAAAAGAGTCCTATATTGAGAAAAAAAGAGAAAAAGAAAAAAAGATTATGAAAAGAGGAAAGAGAGAAAAAAGCACCATATTCCCATGGTAAATAAGAAATTATTGAGATGCTCGTTGTCTGCTTGCCTTGTCATTTTGATATGGGGATTCTTTCGTATTATCGGGCAAGGGGTACCTGTTGGCGGTTCTCTATGATACACATGTACTTACGATGACAAGAACTTACCGGTGACTAAACTTGAGTAGCATGAGGAGCGGCCCTCGTATTCAAGGGACATGAGATTTCTAACTTATACTTCGTCAAGCATGTACACCATAGTTTGTTCACTTTAACCTTAATCACTTCAAGATGCTTATGATAGGGGCAATGAGAGCTGAAAGCTATAAGTACCATAATTTTTGGAAGCTCTTTATAAGATTTGAATCCCTAATTCCTTTTATAAAGGCCCTTCTTCCATCGTTATATTGAGTCTCCACCTTCTACCTTTATGCACCTACTTTGAGAGCATAGTGGTCATTCTTTCTATGTGCATTGTCCCAAGACTAGTTGATTAATGCATAACTTGATATTGCTTGTTTTAAACTATTTGTATCTAGTCACTCTTATGAACTTTGAAGGTGTCCTATGCATTTATATTTGCTACTCTATGAGGGACAAGCTGAATACTATTATGCTATATTTTCTTTATGTGAAACAAACAAACGTCTTGCAAAGCATTGTTATTCATAAATCTTTTGTTTGTGTCTTTTCATGTTGAATTATAATTTCTTTGTCTTATTGCTAGAACCTTGTCTTTCATGTTATGATTGAAGTACTGTGATCCCAGCTATCATTGTTTTACAAATACTTTGATCAAGTCTTTGATGGTGCATGTCACCTCAAAAATTATTCTTTATTTTTATCACTTACCTACTCGAGGACGAGCAGGAGTTAAGCTTGGGGATGTTGATTCATTGCAAATGTATCTATAATTTTTGATGTTCCATGCTTGGTTTTATCTACTTTCTTATGTTTTGTTCCAACTTTGGAGTACTTTTCATAGACTTTCTTGGACTAACCTATTAACAAGATTCCACAGTGCGAGTTGCCTGTTGTCTGCTGTTTTTGGTTCCAGGAAAGTCAGAAAATGAATATTCTCAGAATTGGACAGGATAAAAGCCAAAGTTCCTATTTTACCGGAAGACTCACGGAGCCAAAATACGAGACGGAGGAGGGCTAGGGCCTGGCCACACTCCCCCAGGCGCGGCCCCCCCAGGCCGCGCCAGGGCATGGTGTGGGCCCCTCCGGCACCCCCTCGGTCTCCTCTCTCGCCTATAAGAGCCTCCCGATGCATAAACCCTAAATCGTCAAGCCTCCAGCCATGAAAAGTTCCGCAGCGCCGCCGCCATCGAAGGGGAGATTCAGGGGACCGAAAGACTCTGTTCCGGCACCCTGCCGGGACGGGGAAGTGCCCCCGGAGCCATCTCCGTCGATCTCCACCGCCATCTCCATCACCATTGCTGATTCCCATGATAAGGAGGGAGTAGTTCTCTCTCGAGGCTAAGGGTTCTACCAGTAGCTATGTGTTCATCTCTCTCTATATACATGATCATATTGTGATCATGAGCTTTGTAATCAAGTAGATCTACCTTGCTACTCAATTGCTTTAATAGATCTCTGCTCTCCCCATGTGTGTGAAAGTGACAGCGTGCACACCATGGTGGCACTTAGGCTATAGATTACAAATACTTGTTATGAGTTATATTTGGAGTTGGATGTCTCTATGAAATTGTGGTGTTTGCTAGAACCATCTAGTACTCAAGGTGACAGTGTGGGGTTTTCTAGATGGGAAAGATGAACTTTGAGGTGTGCTGTTATAGCCCTACCATCGATTAGAGTGTTCAACCGGAGAGTAGTTAAGAGTAGTGTCATAAAGAGAAGATATTTATATGAGAGTGTTCACTAGCGAAAGTATGATCCCTAGGCCTTGTTTCTTAGCATTGAAACACCGTTTGCTACTAGATCTGTTACATGTTTGCTTGCTTCCATCTTTATTTCAGTTTTACTTTAGTCTTTTCCATGCTATTAAGCTATTTTCTATCACCGTTACCACTTATAATTATCTATACTATTTGTATTTCACTATCTCTTCGCCGAACTAGTGCACCTATACACCTAACAAGTGTATTGAGTGTGTTGGGGACATAAGAGACTTCTTGTATCTTGATTGCAGGGTTGCTTGAGAGGGGATACCTTTGACTACTTCCTCCCTGAGTTCGATAAACCTTGGGTGATCCACTTAAGGGAAAACTTGTTGCTGTTCTACAAACCTCTACACTTGGAGGCCTAACAACTGTCTACAAGAATAGAAGTGCGTAGACATCAGGCCTCCAGGTCGGCGGGCACGGGCACCTACAGGGTTGGCGAAGCCTTCGTCGTTGCCGACGTCGTCTAGGTCGATGACACCGCCCGTAGAAGCATTGCTCTTGCCCTTCTTCTTGTTGTCGAATTCTTTCCAAAGGGCATAGCTAGTCTCCTGGAAGCGAGACGAGGATCCTAGTGCGGCCTCCGAGTGTAGGTATGCGCGGGCATGGCATCCTGGGCTGGCCGCAAGGGATGGACGTGACGGAGCTGACAGAGGACGCGCCGGCCATGGACAAGCCGCCGGCGCTGAAGGCCAGTGTGCCACTGAACGCGGCGATCATCACCTCCTGCTTTATCATCTGCACGGCGTGCTTGGCGGCGTCCACTGTCAGCTCCTTTTGGTTGGCCCTGTTCTGCGCGGCGAGGATGCGCTCGTTCTCCTCCTGGCGCTCCTTCTCCAGTTTGGCTTGGGCGAGTCGACCTCGCGCCGCAAGTCGCCGGCCGACGCGCTTATCTGTCTGAATTTTCCGCTTCGTCGGTGTCATGTCGATCGCAGGCTTCTTCGGCCGACCGCGCATCTTGGCGGCGGGGACGATGGAGGGCGTAGCGTCGACCATGGCGGCAGGATCCATCGCCTTTTCCGCCGCTCCCGCCAGTGGGAATTTTGGGAGAGGTTTTTGGAGGGAGAAGTGGAGTAGCATGTGTTCCACTGGCGGAAGGGACTGCCAAAAGATATGGTCGGGCACATGGCCGGGCGCTACGTCTCCGGGCCGATCCAGTGGTCATGCAAATTAGATGCACGGATGGGTCGAGTTGAGCGCGTCGGGACAGATGGATCGTGCCGCTGCGACGCCGCGCACATTGCGCCCGTCCGCGCGGACAAGTTTGGACATGCCCGGGCTGGTTGGGTCGACCCGGTGGAGATGCCCTCAGGACACGAAGCATTCGGTGGAAGATTGGGCCTGGCTGGTGGTCGCCTCCCCGACTAAAAAGAAACCTTTTTATTTCTTTATTTTTTTAAATGTTTTTGTAAATAGATTTTAGACAAACAAACTATAAAGGAAGACCTAGGTTTTTATTTTGAAATAAAAGGGAAGAAGTAATGTAGAAATAAAATAGGCTTTAGTGAAATTATTTTTAGGGACAAAAATATGTATGATGATGTAAAAAATAAAATAACAAACAATTTATTTATTTCGGAATATTTTCCGGACATTATAACCACCGCCCTTTACCATCTCTATACATCCTGGTAACTTTTTTAGTTGCTCTGTAGCATCAATAATTAATTGCATTGACATCTAAGTTTGAACCTTCATGCTATCGTTGACGATCTTTGTATTTTTCTTTGAAAAAGTGTCTTCTTCTTTGATGCGCTCGACGATCGACGTAGAGCTCGTTGGGAACCCCAAAAGGAAGGTATGATGAGCACAGCAGCAAGTTTTCCCTCAGTTATGAAACCAAGGTTTAATCGAACCAGTAGGAGCAAGGAAACTCCTCAAAGGTGTTACTAGCTGAGCTTTGGCAGGGCGCACTACCGGTGCTAGTAGCAATGTGGAGACCTGCACAACACAACCACAGAACTTTGTCCTCAACTTGCGATGAGGTTGTCAATCTCATCGTGTTTTGCGGAAAACAAAGAATTAAACGTATCAAATGGAAAGAAAGAAAAGTTTGCAGAAAGTAAACACAAAGCAGTAAATGATTGTAGATTGTATGTAAAGACAAAGAATCGGGATCCATAGTTCACTAGAGGTGGCTCTCCTTAGATAGATAACATACTGGGTGAACAAATTACAGCGGGGCAATTGACAAACACCGAGAAAGCAATACATGCATATACTAATCATCTTGACTCCTTTGAGACTTGATTGGGCAATACAACATAATACATAGACCGTCATCCAACTGCATCTATGACTAATAATTCACCTTCAGGTTATCATCCGAACCCCCTCCAGTATTAAGTTGCAAGTAACAAATTATTGCTTTTACGAACTGCGTGTAAGGTAAACAATACGATTGCTCTATGAACAAAGGATTGTTGTTTTCTCCCTAGTACCAGTAGCACATCTAGTACCTTAGAGATTTCTGTCACTTCCCCAGATTACCAGAGGCATGAACCCACTATCGAGCATAAATACTAACTCTTGGAGTTGCTAGCATCTACTTGGCCAAGATAGCTACTAACAACGGAAAGCATGCAAGATCTCAAATAACAAAGACATGATAGAATCAATAATCAATCTGAAATAGCATCTCAATATCCATCGGATCCCGGCAAACACAACATGTATGGATTACAAATAGATGATCTTGATCATGAACGGAGCTCACAAGATCTAAACATGAAATCACAAAGGAGGAGAAACCAGCCATCTAGCTACTACATGGATATGTAGTCCAAGGATGAACTACTCACGCATCACACCGGAGGCTTGCATGGTGATGAAGAAGGCCTCCAGGGTGAATTCCCCTCTCCGGCAGGGTGCCGGGAAGAGCTTCAGATCCCTCCCGATCTAGGGATGGAGATGACGGCGGCTACAGAATCTTTCGTGGATTTTTGATCAGGTACTTAGGGTTTTCGTCCCGAGGGCAACTTATAGGCGGAAGGAGAGGCCGAGGGGGTGCCGGAAACGGCCACACCACCCCCTGGCACGGGCCAGGCCTGGCCGCGCGGTGTGGTGGCTCCCTGGCCCTTCTCCGTCTCGTATTCTGGCACTTGATCCCTTCCGGAAAAATAGGCACTTTGGCTTTTGTCCCGTCCAATTCCGAGAATATTCATTTTCTGACTTTCCTGGAAACAAAAACAGTAGAAAACAGGCAGCTGACACTGTGGCTCTTGTTAATAGGTTAGTCCAAGAAATCATATGAAAAGTACTCCAAAGTTGGAACAAAACACAAGAAAGTGGATAAACCAAGCATGGAACATCAAAAATTATAGATACATTTGCAATGTATCAACATCCCCAAGCTTAACTCCTGCTCGTCCTCGAGTAGGTAAGTGATAAAAAGAAAGAATTTTTGAGGTGACATGCACCATCAAAGACTTGATCAAAGTATTCGCAAAACACTCAAAGCTGGGATCATAGTACTTCAATCATAACATGAAAGACAAAGTTCTAGCAATAAGCAAAGAAACTATGATGCAACATGAAAAGGCACAAACAAAAGAATCATAAATAACATGCTTTGCAAGACGTTTGTTTGTTTCACATAAAGAAAACATGGCATAATAGTATTCAGCTTGTCCCTCAATAGAGTAGCAAATATAAATGCAAAGGACACCTTCAAAGTTCATAAGAGTGCCTAGATACAATAGTTTAAAACAAGCAATATCAAAGTATGCATCAATCAACTAGTCTTGGGACAATGCACATAGAACTAAGAATGGCCACTATGCTCTCAAAGTAGGTGCATAAAGATAGAAGGTGGAGACTCAATATAATGGTGGAAGAAAGGCCTTTTGTAAAAGGAAGTAGGGATTCAAGTCTCATAAAGAGCTTCCAAAAATTATGGTACTTATAGCTTTCAGCTCTCATTGTCCCTATCATAAGCATCTTTAAGGTGATTAAGGTTAAAGTGACACAACTAAGAGGATATGCTTGACAAGTTATAAACCGAAATCTC